>PVHY01005351.1:0-84058 GCA_004024945.1 Uropsilus gracilis | reverse complement strand
AGAAAAAAGTTGGTACAATTTTGATTTTTGTGTATTTGTTCAGGTTTTCCCTGTGTCCTAATATGTGGTCAATTTTAGAGAAGGATCCATGTGCATTTGAAAAGAAGGTGTATTCCCTTTTTGGGGGGTGCAGTGTCCTGTAGATATCTATTAGGTCCATT
Source organism: Uropsilus gracilis (assembly GCA_004024945.1). Classification (NCBI taxonomy): domain Eukaryota; kingdom Metazoa; phylum Chordata; class Mammalia; order Eulipotyphla; family Talpidae; genus Uropsilus; species Uropsilus gracilis. The sequence goes on along the minus strand of PVHY01005351.1, from coordinate 83,897 downwards.
TGGTCTAGGTCTTCCTTTAAAGCTTTTGTGTCCTTGTTAAGCTTTTGTTTTACTGATCTGTCTTTTGGTGAGAGTGGAGTGTTAAAGCCTCCTACAACATATGTGTTTTCATCAATATTTGTTTTCAGTTCTGCTAGTAGCTGTCTTATGAATCTTGGTGCTCCCACATTTGGTGAATATATGCTGATAATTGTTAAGTCCTTTTGGTGAGTTAACCATGTACCATTAGGTAGTGTCCGTCTTTATCCTTTGTCCCTCTTTTTATTCTGAAATTTGCGGTATCTGCTATAAGAATGGCTACCCCTGCCTTTTTCTTGGGACCATTTGCTTGTAGAATTGTTTTCCATCCTTTCACTTTCAGTCTATGTTTATCTTTAGGGATTAGATGTGTTTCCTGGAGACAGCAGAATGTTGGGTTCTCTCTTTTGATCCAGTCTGCAACTCTGCATCTTTTGATTGATGAGTTTAGACCATTGACATTAAGAGTGACTATTGATGTGTGGGGTTCTAGTACTGGTTTTCTAGAGGTCATTTTGAGGTTCTGCTTTGGTTTTCTTTATGTATATTCTATTTATTTGTCTGAGAGTTTTGGTCCTAGGGCTTCTTCCAATATTTCTTGGAGTGGGGGTTTGGTGGTAGCAAATTTTTGGAGACTTTTTTTGTCTGAGAAGGCTCTAATTTTTCCTTCATACTGGAAGGACAGCTTTGCAGGGTATTCTTGGCTGGCACTTTTTGTCTTGGAGTTTTTTGAATATGAGGCTCCATTCTCTTCCTGCTTGGAGTGTCTCTTCAGAGAAATCTGAGGTCAGTCTAATGGGTTTTCCTTTGTAGGTTATCTGTTTCCTCTCTCTAGTCATCCTCATTATTTTTCTTTATCTTGAATTCTTGGGAATTTTACAATGATGTGTCTTGCTGTGGTTTTTCTTTCACTGAAGTAGTTTGGTGTTCTTTTTGCTTCCTGTATGTCTATTTTCATTTCATTCTTCAATTTTGGGAAGTTCTCTTCTATTATTGCTTTAAAAAGCCTATCATTTCCTATGTCTTTCTCTTCTCCTTCTGGGATTCCGATTACTCTTATATTTCCTTTCTTTAAAGTATCTGATAGATCTCTGATTTTTTCCACTATCTTTTATTTTGTTTATCACTCTTTTTCTCTCTTAGTTCTCTCTACTTCTGTGTCTACTCATTTTTTTAGATCAGTATTAGTGCAAACTAGACATACTTCAGAAAAAAATAAATAAAAACCAAAATCCCTCAAGAGTATATCATCTACACCTTCCAGAATATTAAATATTATACAAATATACAGTTTCAGTAATTATACAAAGTCTATAATACTAGATATATCTATGCCATTTTTCCTACACTTAGAAATAATTCTAGTGGAGCAATTATTTTCTGCTCTTTTCTATTAAAAAATCCCTGCATTTATTTCTTATGTACAAAGGATTTGATTCTTTCTCTGGGAAGTTTACACTGAGGGATTACGAAAACTGAAATATTTAGCTTTAGGACCCAGGTGTTACAGGGTGCCTTTTTATAGCTATATGTGTTCATGAGCAAATTAGAGATGTCAGAGAATGAATCAAAAATCTGTTAAAGGTTTTTATCATCTACTTTATTAATATTACCTTGAATTCACAGAGAGATTTCTGTAATAGAACAGCTTAATTATTATTTACTTTACAGCAAATTACTTTGTGGTTCTCCTATGCCTCAATTTCTCATGGCAGGTTGAAAGTTAGATTTTATCCTACACACATGAAGTGTAATTATAGACAAGAAAATCAAAACACACGTGAAGTCTGGTTATAGACAAGAAAATCAAAACAATGAATCCAAGAGATAAAATACACTATGTCCCTTCTGTTTAGACAGAGAGGAGAGAAAAAAAAAAAAAAACACCTAAATACCTTAATTCTTGGAAAAGAGCCTAGGTTCCCTCTCCATGTCTTTGGAATAAAAACTAAATTGTCCAAAGATGCATTATCATCAGCTTTGCACCCTAGGAATCTACATCCCACATTTCACTTCACTTCTTGAAATTTAGACATCACACCTCAGAGTGAGGTGAATCTCTACAGTGTTGTTACAGTTGTAAACTACCTTCTGCAACTTGTTCTTTTGGCTAGACCCCATGTTTCAGCAAATTATTTTCTCAGAAAAATCCCTGTCTGCAGAAACATCAAAGCATTTTCTCCATAGACCCACAAAAGTCAGAACAAGACAGCTAAGATAAAGAATTTGACCATTCTGGATATAGATGGCTTTTTTAAATTTTCTGTTTGCGTTCTCATATGAGTCAGTTGCAATTCTTGTCTTGGGTTCCAAGAATTATCTATGAGTTCCCATCAAATTACCCCATTCCTTATAGGAGATGTAGTTTAGTTTTAGATGTTTGAAACAAAATGACCCTAAAGAAAAGAGATATTTAGGTTGTTCTCAATTTTCCACAAAACTGAAAATGTTTTCAATATATATTTTAAAAGAAGACAGTGTGCAAAAAATTTACAATCATATAGAACACACAGATGTCCATTTTATGACATTTTTAACTGAGTATTGGCACTTTTAAAACTGTACATCTTCTTATAGAACAGTAGTAATTCGTTGCAACAATAGTAAAACTAGATATAGCCCCCAAAAAACATATTTTTACATAAACTAGAATCCATTCTTTACCTACTGTCAGAAGTGGATCTATTGTGTATATAGCACATTATTTTTTATTATGTTTTCAATAATGCATGCCCTGTTTCTTATTTTTGTAAAGTTGTGTGGTTATCATCATGATTTTACTTTTAGATATTTTGCTAAAATTTCATTGGATTCATTTTGTCCTTATACAATTTTTTATAAGCTTATAATTATACATTATAAATAGGCAGCCACAGGGAATAAACTTTTTGCCTTCCATCAAAACTGTGAAATACCAAAAACATTGACTTACTTATATTTTTTCCATGTGGATAAGTTATTGATCTCCTTCATTGCTGCTAATAGGGTTTCTATTAATTCTCTTGGGTTTCCTAAAGGAACCATAAAATCATGTGAAAATTAAAATTCTTTTTCCAATATATATACTTTTCTGTGACTATTTTACTACTTTTTCAACAGCTTACAATTTTGGGAAATAAGTAAAATGATGTGAGGCAACAGCATCCTTACTCTGCATTTATTTTTGGTCTTTCGTTGTTTTCCATGATTCATTTTAAACAGATATCCTTCTTATCATTCTCATTTTTACTCTTAATTTTATATTATGATACCAGTAGTATTGATAACTAATTCATTGGTTGTTACTATTGTTTTGTGGTTTTCATAGATGTTGTTTTAATCAGAAACAGAGTCCCCAAATTTACAGGTCAGTGAATAAGTGTATTGTTCTGAAGTCATACTTTCTGGGTTTATATTCTGATCATTATGTCTTAACTATGCAAACTTTCTAAATTATTTAAACTATTTATGCTGTCAGTTATTTGTCCATATGGTAAAGATAAGGTAATAATAACACTATACTATTAACATTTTAGAATTTCAAAGATAAAACAAAGTAAATTTCCTAGTAAACTAAAAGTGTTTTTTCTAAATATAAATGATTATTCTATAGTTGGGGGAAAAGGCCCAGGTCAAATATTGGTATTTGTATTATTTTGACATTAACAAGATGTATCTTGATATTCTATAACTTTTCTACTCTGAAACTTTTGAACACAGCATGTATCTTCTTTATCATACTAATGTTTTGTGCTTGAGGGATTTTTGTATTTTTCTTGGTCCAACATGCTAAAGTTGCATATATGATAAATTTTACTCCAAGTAAAATTTATTAATTTTTTCCCATTTTTATGAACTTTCATTTTCTAATTAATATCTGAGTTTGATTTTACCATCTCCTTCTTTTGTCTTTCTCTGTTTGGTTTGTTTGTTTTTCTAATTCTTTGCCTGAATGTTCAGTTCATTTATTTTCATACATCTTTATTTAGTAACAAAGCATGATTTATTGCATCTTTAAAATTCATATTGAATTACCTGAGTCATTTTTCATTTCTAATTTGGGAAATTAAATATACAAGTGATAGATAGTACATTATGACAGGTCTTGTCATATTTTCTACCTAATACCTAGATATGTGAATATTCACAGTTAACCTTTAAAAGTCAGGATACACCCAAAACAGGATGCAACTAAGACAGACTTCAGTGGATGAATAGGTCATCTTCAATGGATGAGTAAGCAAACAAACCATGCTATCAACATATTATGGAATATTATTCAATGAACAAAAAGAAAAAACTTAATCTCTACCAAATACAGATAATTGTTATATGCGATTGAATGAATATTGCTTAATTTAAAGGAAAAACTTTTAAGATGCATAATGTATGAAATGATTTATATGAAAATAAGACAAAAACCAAAACAGAGAGATACCCAATAGAAGAGGGGGGTAATTTTCACTCTATTCAACTGATAAGAGTCTGATATCGAAGATCCACAAAAACCTCACAAACTCAACAAAAACAAAGCAAATATCCCAGTCAAAATATAGGCAGAAGATCTTAAAAGATACTTTTCCAAAAAGGAAATACAACTGGCCAACAGGTATATGAAAAAATTCTCAACATCACTAATAATCAGGGAAATCAAAACAAAATCATACTGAGATACACCGGTAAGAATGGCCACTACCAAAAAATAGGCAGCAACAAGTACTGACATGGATGTGGAGGAAAAGGAATACTTTTACGATATTAGTGGAAATGCAAACTGGTACAGTCACTATGGAACACTGTGGAGGACGCTCAAACTACTGAAAATGAAACTACAATTTGATCCAGCAATCCTACTTGTAGGAATCAACCCAAAGGACACTAAAACACTAGTTCAAAAGGAAACCTGTACTCCTAAACTTATGGCAGCACTATTTACAACAGTTAGGCTATGGAACAACCCAAGTGCCCCAAACAGACAAATGGATTGGAAAGTTGTGGTATATTTACACAATGGAATATTATCCAACAGTCAAAAAAAAGACAAAGATTTGCCATTTTATAGCAACAAGGATGTATCTAGAAGGAATTATGCTAGCAGAAATAAGCCATAAAGAAAAAGAGAAATACCAGATAGTTTCACTTATATGTGGGATATAGGGAAATAAAAGGATAAAAAAAATGTTATAAATAACAAACTGACAGCATAACTAAAACATACAGCAAAGAAGAAGGAGAGTGAAATCAGAGGGAAGAACACAAGAGTTTAAGATTACAATTTATGGGTAACATGGTGGTGGGAGAACCTCAAGGTTTATACAACAATGTAAATGTGAGTGTAATCAATAACTTTTAAAACTATAGAATATAATTTTTGAAAAAGACTATTGAAGTACAGCGGACATTCTAGGATTGTAAAGCTTTTCTGTATAGAATTGTGGCAATGCCTGTATGACATTCTGCTCTTGTCAAAAGTCACAGAACTTTATAGCACAAAGAATAATTGTTGTGAAAGAATCTAGGTGTATTGCCACTTCACTGTGTTCAAAGTTTGACATACTGTGCATCTTTTAAATTAATTGAAAACCATTCACTCAAAACTTGCCCTCATTGCATCCAGAGCAGAATCCACCATGAATTTCATTTCTTACTGTCCTTTGGCTAACACCTTCCTTTTGCTTCTACATGGCTTCAAGTAACTTTGTAGGAAAGAAATTTTGAATTTTGCATGTTTCCCCTGTGGGAGTAAAGAAAAGCAAAATAGAGTTTTAAATACTAGACTCCAGAATCTGATAAACAGACAATTCAAAGCCAATTCAACTCTTAGTTGATTAACCTTTGGCATATTAAAATCTCTAACACTAAATTTTCTTACTTATAAAATGAGTAAAAGTGCATCAGTCTCAGCATGATTGGAGGATTAAATATTAATGCATATAAAACTCTTAGCCTGAACTATAGTTTTATGTTCAAAAAATGACAAGTTTTTCCACAATAAAAATCCAATGACCATGCTTTTTATTTCTCTTGTTTTTTGTTTAATAGCTTGGATTATTAGATGGATATATTTTAAAAACACATATCTTTTATTGTCCATTCAAGTGTATGTGTATATGTATGCATGTAGATGTACATATAGTCTATACATAATACAAATGTTATGGTGCATTACACTCTTTATAAATATTATAGTTTAATTCAATTTTGCTTGACACTGAAGTCATGTTGGGTTTTTTTGTTTTGTTTTGTTTTCCTAATAAATCTTTGTCCATCCCTCTCTTTAATTCTCAATTTTTGTGCTGTTTTCTTTTGAGCTTTTCTGTAGGTATCCCAACCTTTAGCCAGTAAATATCCAGGCATTGGAAATGAAGAGACTAGAGACCTGAAAAGAAATAACTCAAAGGAAGATATAATAAAATAGTTAAAGAAATGCTATATACAGTCTTCATACTGAAAAATCTCCAAAGTAATGAATGACAAAAGGCCTACATTTATTTATGTTCTTATGGCATTTTAGAACCACAAACAAAAAGTCCTACATGCTTACATCTTGATGGCTATATATATATTATATATAGATATATATACACACACACACAAATATTTTTAATGTGATGATAGTGAAAGCCATATATATGTGGAACATATGTTAGGAGCACAAACTTGGGAGAGGCTGGTTTTGTGATGGTTACTAGACCCTCACAAAAGAGATTACATTTCAAAGGAGTTCCCAACAACCAGAGAAAGAGATTTAAATCCACAGAGTGGGTATAACCAAACCAGGACAAGAAGGTAATAATCTCAGTGATATCTTAAAGATAATTCAGTCTCAAAAAAATTTCAGCCATTATACATCTATTTCCTAGTGATGATAAAAAAGGATAATACAGTTAAAATGCATATTCTGTAACATGAGACTCAGAACATTTGTTTAATATAATTAAAGGTAAAACTCTTTTCCAAGTACTTTCCACAATTTGCCCCCAGTGTTTTTTTCCTTATTGCTCTGACTCCTATGTATTAAAGCCTGAGGTTCTTACTCATGTTCCCCTCAAAATATCTCACATTTTTCCTACAAGTGGAGTTTTCCTCATTCTTCCACACATAATTTTCAGAGTTTATCTTCTCACAAATCCTGCATATCCTTTCAAGTCTACCTTAAATCTGATTCCCATAAAATTTTCTCAGTCCAACTGAGACCCATGTGATCTCAAACAAGTTAACTTCATTTTAACTAATTTAGTGATAGTTGATGATCACTGCAATGTCATTATTGTGTGGTTACTGTTCTCACATTTTTAACTTATTATGCATTTGATAACTTATAAGTTATTTGTTTTCTGTTGCTACCTATAACTGGAAGCTCAAAAATAACACAAATTTATTATCTACAGTGCTATCAGTGAGTAGAATTACAATGGTTTCATCTAAGAATTAAGGTGATATTACCACTAAATTCCTTTCTAGGGGGTATAGAGGAAAACCTATTTCTGTTTATTTGGTTTGTTGACAGAATTCAGTTCCCTTTATGGTAGAACTGAGGTTCTTGCTACCTGTCAGGCTAAGTGCCTTTCCTAGGTTCTAGAGGACACCCACAGTCTTTGACTCCTGGCTTCCTTCCTTGAATTTCAAAAACAGTGTGATAAATTGAATCCCTCTCATGCTTCAGTCTCCTATCTCATCTCTCTAGTCAGCCAAAGAAATCTGCTTTTAAAACCTGATGAAAATGATTAGACTGAGTCCATTTTAACAATCCAGAATAATCTTTCAACTCTCTAAATCTATATCCTTAGTCACACCTGCAAAAATCCTGGAATGAGGTATAAATTCACAAGTTCCTGCAATTAGACTTTGGCTATTTGGGGGGCATAGATAGTGTTAATCTATCTAACACATCAAATATAACCTATTTATAGACTTCATTACAGTAATGACTCTTCACTCAGGGTCTTACATGCTATATAAAAATTAGACAACTTACCTTTTATATTGTACATAGATTATAATGACATGTGGTAGATTTATTTTTCTATTATCTCTTTCTGGGTCCCTATTGTTTAGATAAATTCTAATGGGAGTTATCTAGAGTTTACATAAACTATACTATTCTATACTAGACTCTTTAAGATCCATGTAATTTTAACACTGGGTCATACCCCTTGTGCAGGGACTATTTAACACAGATTATTTAGAATCTTATGATGAAAAATTCTTCATAATCTTTTAGGTTCACTATTCTCCTGTTGTTTACCTCATTGTCTATAACAAAAATAACACCAATGTTCTAGGGAAAATGCAAATAGCCTTTTATTTTTTAGAGCATCCGTCAACTTGATTCTAACACAATTCTTCTATCCTTGTTTAGTTTATCATTTGAAAAAGCTTCTTATTTTCTATTTTTCATTCTTTGAGCAATAGGCATACTTTCCTCATTTCCTTTTTATAACAAGTTTCTTCTCTTGTCACTCGTACTCTACAACTAACTCTCTAAAACAGAAGATTCAATTTTTTGTGGGAAGTATATATGGAATCAAAGAGTTAAGAGTGGAGTACCATTTGCTGTATCAATTTCATCTGAAACACAAGGATAATGTTCCCAGCTGTGGCATCTGGCTCCTTGGCAACTTCATCAGACAGTGCCAGCCGTTGTTGTAGAGTTCTGGGCTTGTCACAAGGATTAAGCTGTTGTGCAGCTGTTTCTGCCACCTCAGTACCATACAGTACAAGTTGACTTTCAATTTTCCCTCTGAGTAATTCTTATTTTTCTCTCTATTCATATTTTGTTAAAATACCTAGAGATTTGTTGTCTGGATAAGTCTGCATTCCAACAATGTTTTTAGAAGGGGGATTATTTGCAATAGATCCACTTTCAAAAGAATTTCAATGTGATTTCAATAGAATTTGCTTTTCAAATAAAAGTCATATGAAAACTTTCAATGCTTTTGTGATCCATAGTTTTGTGTCTGTGCATGTATAGCTTTCTAATAATGGCAGACAAACAAAATCTAAAATGAGTGCATTCCTGTTAAGTAATTTCTTAAATACACACGTTATGTGTATAACTTCTAAACTGTTGTTATTGTCAGCACATAAAATGGAAGTGTTTCTTAATAGAACGTATTGGTGAATGTTCTCTTTATCTTTCTCATGAATTCATTTGCCAACTACAGTTGTTAAATTGCTAACTAACCATTAGTGTCAAAAGGATTGATCTAGTGTGTTTATTTTCAACTTAATTCTAATGTTCTGTAAACAATCTCATTCCTTTTGACAATATGATAGCTCAGAATGACATATAGAATCAAATTTTAAAACTGTGATTGAACTTAGAAATTAGTTGGTGCTTCTATTTATTTTAGAGATGACAAAACTGGGAATTTATTAAGCAATATCAAATAATATGGCTAAATTTAGACAAATAGTGACAGCACCAAGTATAGAATTCACCGTTTTTAAGTCTTAGTTCAATGCACTTTCTATGAGTCTTCACTGTCTCATCCCAATCCAAATCTCAATCTGATTCCTTTTTTTCTTTTTAATTTTTTTTAAAAGACTAGTTCTCCATATTTTTGACTGTGGAACCGCTGAGTCACATTGCCCGAGGTACCACAGACTCAAGCAATCCCCAGCCTCTGCTTCCCAGGTAGCTGGGATTACAGGTACACACCACCACGCCCAGCTACTTTTTGGGGACTAGGTCTCACTACGTGCCCCTCACGGGACTCGAACTGCAATCCCTGGCCCCAGCTGTTTCATAGGCTGAAGCTCACAGGCACAAGCCACCATGTATGGCTTCAGTCTGGTTCTAATTGGCCATTTACTTGCGACACCCCCACCTCCTGTGCACTATCTTTTCAAGATGGTGCTCTTTACAGGTCTTAGTTGTTCTCCAGTCTATTTCTGCCTCTCAGCCTTTGGTTTTCTAACGGAATCTAAGAGAATCTGTGAAGAGAATCTGTGGAGAGAAGGGGCTATCTCAACCATTTCATAGAGAATATTCTCATGTCAGTAGGGTGCTGAAATGATAATTAACAGATGTTAATCTACTACGTAAAGGAAAAGGCACTGTGGTTCTCAGAATATTCAAGAATTATGATAAATCTCCAAGTTTTAGACTATATGCATCTTGAGAGAAAGCGTTCTTAAAATAATAACAAAAAGAATGCTGTATGCATAGATTTCTCATCCCATAATATTCTCACACCTGCACTCCAGCAATTTATGAAGATGTCTGTACCCTACTCTGTGTTCTTCCCTGATAATTCAAGTCCAGGCTTTACTCCCAATACCAGCTTGATTCTTCCCTTTGAAATACACAATTATTATGCAATGCCTGCGAAGAAGTGACTACTTCCATGCTTCACTCACTTTCCCACTCAGGATATAACACCTACAATTTTTATTTCTTCAGTATTGTTAATTTAAAGTTTTGCAGTTGATTTAGAAAGTGATTAATTGTTCCATTAGGTAGCTGTTCTCTGGGAGCAATGCAAAAAATTTCTCTGCAGGTTAGATGTCACAGAAGAAATTAGGTCAGAATCCATCAAAGTGTGACAGCCCTACAAATGAGGAATGTATGCACTGATAAATTTATGATGCTGAGAGGCTTCAGGGCAATGACATCCACACTCTTCACCTCCCTCAGGCACTGAGTTGTAAGGGAGGACTGTTCACGTCCGAAAAGAGTCATGACTTTTCTTGAGAGGATTGTAAACAGAGTAGCTAACAACCAAAAGGCAACCTAAAAGAGATTCTTACTGAAAATAGTGGAGTAATATATTTGCTAATGGAGAAAATGTTTCTCTCTGCCTAAGAATGGAGAGAAGACACATATGAATAAAATCTGAATTTTCAAAAAATAAATGCAAGAAAGATCTTTTCCTATTGACTGCACTAAAGTACATAATACATAAAATATAATTTATTGAAGGAAGAAAAGGAAGCTTGCATTTGTGCAAACAATACTGTGCTAATGAATAAAAGTGGTAAATGTATATTAAGATTTAATCATATGGCATTGGACAAAAGTTAATTGAAGTTTATACACTGGCTTGCTAAGAGCAATGATGTATAATGTATAATAATCTTAAACAATTGTGTCAAAGGAATAAAAACTGATACAGAGAAATCATTTTATAGTAGCTTTATTTAATTTATACTTTGGGAATGTTTTCAAATCACACTATATTGTAACTCAATTCCCTCCAGAAAAGAAAAAGTATGACAAAAAAACTGAACACAATTGGGAATAAGAACTTCTGCAGTATAAGGATACAAAGAAGCAAAAGACAGAAAGTCAATGTATGATGTGACTTATTTCTTTTTTTTTTTTTTTTTTTTTTTTTTGAGACTAGGTGTCGCTATTTTTGCCTGTGGAACCGCAGGCTCTCGTTGCCCGGGGTACCATGAACTCAAGCCATCCCCAGCCTCAGCTTCCCAGGTAGCTGGGATTACAGGCGTGCGCCACCACGCCCAGCTGTTTTTTTGGAACTAGGTCTCACTATGGGCCCCAGGCGGGACTCGAACCGCAATCCCTGGCCCCGGCCGCTTCATAGGCTGAAGCTTACAAGCACGAGCCACCGTGCCCGGCCGTGACTTATTTCTTAGAGTTATGGCCTAACAAGATAAAGCAAATATATCCAATGATGCAGGACTTGGGCCAGTTCAGTTTCTCTCCCTTCTGAATCTTTATCATTATCTTAGAACTGGGGTTAATTTGAGGCCAATAAACTAGAGTACTCTTATGTCCCTCCTGTCATAAAACTGCAGAAGAGGCCTGTTAGCCCAAATTGATACAGACTCTCAGACTTGCAGATATCTTCCAAGTATGGACTCCTCTTGGGTCAAATCTGTTCTCTGTAATTTAAATGAGAATCAGTCTAATTTTCTAAAGGCAAAGATGTCATATTTTTACCTTACAACTGGGTTTCTCTGTAGAGGTTCTACAAATGGACTTGTTTCATCTATTAGTGTAAGAAAAAAATACATGTCAATGAAATTCTGTAACCTGGATATAAATAAATACATTAGCAGTTCAAGTGCCTGTTATTGAATCAAATTTTACAAGGGATTTAGAAATTGTAGTGAACCTCTCACTTCAATTAATTTATTTGTACCTATTAGGCAGTGTTAGTGTGATCATCACTCATCTGGATCTGTCATCCAGCAGGTTGTATTTAATAAACATCTACTTTTATATGAAAATATAAAAAAATAATGCAAGGAAGGCTAACAAGGAAATTGTTTTAAAAATTCAATTTACCCAAAATAAATAGAAAATCCTCCATCTCAATAGGCTTTAATCTTTTTTGTATTTTTGACATTGTTTAGTTCTTTAATTTTGGTGGTTATGTTTTGCTTCTCCATTTATACACATTCCATTCATCCTACACCAAACCATTATACCAACACTTCTTATGCCTCCTTCTTCTATCCACTCCCTCTCTGCTTTTCCATCTTGTAATCATTAATTTCTTTCATTAAGTCCAAGATTAATTCTTGTTATATTTTATTTTTTGGTTATTTATATTCCTCAGACAATGTAAACATTCATTTTCTCTCCTTCACTTTCTGACTTATTACACCTAGCACAGTCACTGGTCCATCCACTTTGTTCCAAAATTTACTATTTTATCTTTTTATAGCTGTGTGGTATTCCACTGACTATATATTCCACTATTTCTTTGTCTATTCATCTTATGAAGAACATTTAAGTTGGTTCCATGATTGGCAATTGTGGTCAGCATTGCTATGTAAATAGGCATACATAAATCTTCTCATACTCCGATTTTCATATTTTTAGAATAAATATTTGATAGAGGTATTGTTAGATGATACAAAAGCTCTATTTTTATTCTTTAAAAAAATCTCCATATTATGTTCCATAAATGCTGTACCAACTTGCATTCTCACCAAAAGATGTGAATTACCCTTTTATTTACCACATCTTTGCTAATATTGGTTGATTCCTTTCTTTTTGATTTGAGATGTTCTCACAGGGGTGAGGTGATATTCCATTGTGGTTTTGACCTCTTTCCCTTATAATAAATTATTTGGAACAAATTTTCATGCTATCTGAATGTCTTCTTTAGAAGACTGTTGATTTAATCTTTTGCCCATTTTTGGATTGGCTTGCCTTTGTTAATTTTTAGATTATAGTAGATCTTAGTATGTTTGATTTTTCCTTCTCTAATCTGAATTCCTTTTATGTCTTTTTCTTACTTAATTTCTTTGATCAGGACTTCCAGGACTGTGTTGAAAAATAGTGGTCAGAGGGCCATCTTCTTTTATTCCTGAAATTCATTTTTTCACCATTAAGTATGATATTGTCTTTCATTTGCAAATATATTTTTATAATATTTAGAAAAGCTCTATTTATTCCCACTTTACTGAATACTTTATATGGATGTTGACTCTTGTTAAATAGTTTTCCAACATATTTTATATTCTTTTTCTGTTGATGTGGCAAATGATATTATTTACTGATGTTGAATCAATCTTTTGTTCATTGTTTCTTGTTTGTTTTGTTTTGAGACTAGGTCTTGCTATTTTTGACCATGGAACCGCAGGCTCCCATTTCCCATGGTACCACAGACTCAAGCAATCTCCAGCCTCAGCTTCCCAGGTAGCTGAGATTACAGGCATGCGCCACCACGCCCAGCTATTTTTTGTGACTAGGTCTCGCTTTGTTCCCTCGAGTGGGGCTCGAATTGCAATCCCTAGCCCAGCCGCTTCATAGGCTAAAGCTTACAGGCATGAGCCACCGAGCCCAGCTAACAGATGTGGAATCAATCTTGCATCCCTGGAATGATACCGACTTGATAGTGGTGAATAATTATTTTTTAATATATTGTAAAATACCAGTCCAGTTTTATCCTTTGACATGAGTCTGCCCAGTTTTCCTAACAAAATTTATTAAAGACTATCTTTTTCCCATTGTATGTTCTTGGCTACTTTGTGGGAAGTTAATTAACCATATACACATAGTTTTATTCCAGGCCTCTTCATTCTGTTCCACTGGTCTATGAATGTTATCATTTCAACACCATACTTTTTGAATATAACTGTGTAATATAGTTTGAAATAAGGATGTTAATGCCTCTAGCTTTGTTTTTCTCTCAAATATCCTTTTGTATATCTGAGTTCTAAACAAACTTTTTTTTGTTTCTGTAAAAAATCTCATTGAAATTATGATAAAGATTACAACTGACTCCATAAACTGCTTTTGGTAATATATACATTTTAGCAATATTAATTCTTCTATAAACATGGAATACCTTTCTAGTTATTTATACCTTCAATTTTTTCACCCATATCTCAAATTTCAAAGTACAGATCTTTTATTTCCTTTTTCACTTCATCAGTATTTTTTTTGAAATTGTAAATAGGACTTTTATATAGTTTCTCTTTCTTTTTAGGTATAAGAATGCAACCATATATGAGATTTGTTTATAAATTCTTAAAGTTTTCTGGTGACATCCTTTGGATTTTATACACATAATGTCATGTAACCTCTAAATAGACAGTTTTACTTCATTCTTTCCAATCTGAATATCTTATATATTCTTTCTTGCTTAATTAATTTAATAGAATTTTATCACATTAAATGAAAGTAGTTGAAAGTGAGCACCTTTTTCTTAGAAACCCAACTCTTTCAAAATTGAACCTCCATTCCATTTTATTTCATCTGAGTTAGGTTGACTTTCTGACTATAAGGTAAAGAGTCAGAATATGACTCTCTAGTATTCAAACTACACATCATATTTGAATAATGGGTACCTTAGGCTGTACTTATAGTAGATCCACTAATTTAAAAAAGAAACTATCAAATAGAAATATACCTTGATATCTAGTGGGTATAAGGGAGTTATGTACATTTCCTAATTAGTTTTTTGCTGTTTTTACAAGCACAAGACTACAAAAATACTTGCTTGCAATATGAACTTCATATTATTTGTTTCAAGTTATTTGTTTTAGTGTGAGTCAAAATCATTGCTTAGCCATGTGCCCAGGTTAAAGCTTGTCCAATCATTTTCTGAAACACATTTAAATGCCTGACTCCCTATGGATTTTTTTCTCTCCAGTGGATTAAATCCAAGTCAATGGGAATCATTAAATCTACTTTACTTCAGTCTCTTAAACTGAATTTCTTCTGTTGTTTCTTTCTCATGTGCCTTTGAGATTTTTTTATTTGTTCCGAGTCCCTTCCTATTAAAAACTTTGCTGCCCTGTGAAATATATTCTAAAACTAAAACAACTAACAATATTTAGAGGCTAAGTGGTTGGATATGATCTTCAGACTCACCATGTACAGTACTGTATGAAAATACAACTTGATACAATGTCTAAACTGCTGTGACATTCAAGTTTTAAGCGATGCTCGAGGAGATGGAAGGATTGGTCCCACATATATCCCAATGTGCACTGGTCTTCTGTCTGTTAACTTGTTAATGAACCATGATTGAGTAAAGTAATGAAGAGTTTACAGAGAGCCCCAGGAAACCAATTTCCAATTTTGCAACCAGCAGGCTTTAACTTCACTGCAGCCTTTGCTAATTTTGTCTAGAAGTGGACTTAGCAAATGCCATCCCTGCTTTGTGATTCAGACTTTTCTAATCCCCATACACTTGCCATTAATGAATGTCTCTACATAAGATCCATTTTATTTCTCTCTTTAGTTATTATAAATAGACTGAGTAGTTAAAAATTATTACAATGAAAAATAAAATTTCAGCCACTTTGAAAACTAGAAACACCGAAAAGCACTGATCTCAAATCTGACATATATAAGACAGAAAAATAAATGTAATTTAATTACATTTAATTACATCAATTTAATTTATGGTGAAATTAAGCAAAAATGTATGTAAAATATTTACATATTATAAATAAAATAAAATAATTACATAATGTTTATGTATATTGCTTAAAGATTAATCTTAATTTCATTTAGTGTGCACTAATTCATTGACTACACTAAACTACAATATCACTTAAAAAGCACAATATACTCAATAAGCTTCTATAAAATGAATATGAAAATTTGTACAAATTAGAACTGCCAATATGCAAAAATGTACAGAAATACCTTCATATTATAACATACACAAAAGTGCCTGATCATTTAAGTTCAGACACAGCGCAACTAGCACTGACTACTCTTAATCTGTTTTTAAAAATGGTCCCATACAAATATTGGTAAATATAAGCACAGCATCCTCTAATTTGAAGAGAATATTTTTTCTTCTGGTGATTAGAGAAGCACAGAAGTACAATTTGTTTTTACATTGACTTTTTAAAATTGTCTGTGCTCTCATTGAAAGAAGAGTGGAAGAAAACCCTTTTAAGTCTGACTAATGACTCAAAGAAGGAAGTGTTAGCAAAGATAAAGAAAAAACAGGACACTTTAGTGCTGGTGTGGTAAAGATGTAAGTCAGTATTCATCAATAATCACCAGGCAGGTGAACGAAGTGGGTTTCTTTCAGACAAGGATAAAAATCTTTTAACTGGAATACACAGTAAAGAATAGGAATAATTTCTCCTTTCATTCTTACTTCCATTAACTTCTGCCTTTAAAAGTATTTGTAAATGATTGCTCATCATCAAGTCTCCCTTTTTGGCTAAATATATCGAAGAAATGGGAGTCTGTCATAGCTTTTCAAGAAGTGAGGTATGCTACCAATTAGAAAAGAAAAAAAAGTTTTTTCTCTTTCAGTTTTAAAATTATAGAAAATAAAACACATATCCAGATGTAAATGACTCCAAACTCTCTGGCTATAACATTATTATCTCTGAGATCCTTTTCCCACTTGTTCCAGCTAAGTGAAGACTGCCGGCCTCTTTGGGATAAAAATCTATATGCTTCAGTGCCACCGAAAGACCCATGTGACCAACAGTGTTAGCAAAACTGGACATTTCTTTTGTATTTTCCTTGCTTGGCTATGAATACTTATTTTAAATTATAATATATAAAAAAGCAAGCTATGCAAACCTCATAGGCTATGTAATTTCAATAACCTTTCACAATTTTTTTTTCAACTTTCACAGTTCCAGGCTTGTCCAGAGTCCAGCCTAATAAATGCTGACACTCTTGGCTCAGTTTAATTAACAATGAGCAAGCTGTGTGAAAGCACAGTGGGAGCACTGAAGCAGGGCCATGTAGTGCTCCAAGCATGCTACTGCCAATCAACGATCTGAGTCCAGCTTTCAAAGGAGCCCTGGGTAAGATATTTTGGCAAGGTCTCTACTGACATGACATTTTCATTGAAAATGCTTCTCATTTGCTCCACAATAATAACTGCCTACACATTTTATAATAATTCTAATATTTTAAATTTGGGAGCCACTCGAGTTTACAAATGCTCTTCATGCATATTTTCACATAACCCGAGGAAAAATACGTTTTCTTGTTTCTGACATACATGGAAAGTGAGTCTCAGTAAAGAAAATGAATTTAATCTAAACCATACAGCTGCAAAGAGTCAGAGACTGGATTGAAAATATGTTTTCCAAGTCTTGCTCTTCATCTCTTTTACTTTATTTTTTATTTTATTTTCTAATATTTTATGCTTATATTCTTTGATTAAATGACAAAACAATTAATGCAATCCCTACTATTTCCTATTAATTTTAATTAATCTAATTTGATATTAAATATAACATTATTAATCCTTCTGTAATAGATTTTTTGGCATAGAAATTAGTGCTTATTTTTTAATTTAAATTAATAATCTGTTTCTACACCTCGGTAATGATGCTGAAATTTCTTGGCAACTGCTCTTTCACTTTACAGAGAGCTTGCCTATAAGTTTTAAGCACAGGTACACACAACTTTGATCACTATAGACAAAAGTGGTAGCCATGGAGACCCTGTGATCCCGACATATCTAGCCATGACTTTATTTTCTTATATAGAAATTAAGTTGTATGAATAAATGTCATAATAAATGCTTACTGAGCTATAGGACATAGTGTGGTACATAAGTAAAATAACATAAAATAAATAGAGTTAACTGTCTTGACTACATAATCCTTTCTCAAATGGTACAACACGAAATTTCAAACATGAAAATCATTCTTTAACTTGTTCACCTATAATCACCCATGCAGCCTGTGCAGCTTAGTTTTTCTCAAGGCAGGCATACTGAACACTAACAATATCGCTTATTACAGAGCATCACTTGTGTCCCAAAAATGAGAAGATAATTGTTAAATGAAAGAGTGCAACACATTGTGATGTTCATTCAATAATATTCCCTGGAAGTTCAATTCCAAATCCAAATATCATGATTCTCTTTTTAACATTTAGCACCACAGGACTGGATATCCAACTCTATACAGCACATGGAAAACTAAGGAAGAGATGTTGATCTAATTCAGCACAATCAGTAGAATTCTTACATCTTCAATAGCAATTAAATACACACTGTAGGGTGTTATTTTAATCTTTTTTTTGGCATTAAGCAATTGAGCAGAGAGGTGAATATGACACATGGAATTTATATTTACAAATGTATTTAATCAAGCAATGAACTAGTATGTATCCTATGTGAGAGAGGGGAGAATAAAGATGCACCAGACAATGTCAATGTCTTCAGACCCTTGAAAACAAACCTATGTGATCTGCAAAGTAAAGCAAAGATGTGCACCTTACAAGCTAGAGTGAAAGAAATACATGGAGAATAAAGACAGGAATGGAGTCCTACCCTCCCTTGTCTTTCTACAGCACTTAATACAGCAGTTCACTTCTGGGTTGAAGCAGTGGCATCTTGAGTTATGGTCTTCCTTCATACATCCAGCCAGTGCACATGCCTAGAGCAAGCTATTAAAATCTTTTCACTTCAACTTCAGTCAACTAAAGCACCAAAAATACAAGTTCTTGCAAGAAGCTACACAACAATTCAGTCATAGAAACAGAAAACAATCATGCTATTTTTCTTAACCCTGAATGAAAATTTACTCCAAAATTGTAATTACACTAGTGCATGGTTATGAAAATCAATTCAATCAATGCCCTTAGATATTCGCATATAAAGGATCTTTAACCTATTGATGAAATAAATAGAAATTATTATAAAAATGTATCCTGTGACTAGCAAAAGTAGAAAAAGCTTAGGTGTGTCTCTAGGTAAACTCCAAATATTGCACAAAAATACATTTGCTAATGCAGCCTGACACAACCATTTGACCCAAAGAAATTGAACAAAAATGCAAATATTCATGATTCTAAACTTTGGGGTTTGTATATCATGGTTTATTTTTTATGTAATTTTATAAAGAGCATATTTTGTATACAAGTCCTTTGTTGCTAATTGGAAATATATTTTGAAGGAAATGCTTCAGTGAAATACTATTCATTTCCAGTAACAAATTCAATGACATTTGCAGAAATAGCTCTCCATTATCTACATTGTATTACTTGGTAAATTTAGCAGAAAGAAGGGGATGGAAAAATATGAAAACACAAAATGTGAAAATAATGAAACTTTAATGTAGCACAAAAACTGTGACAGATGTAAAGCCACAAAGAGTCATTAAATTCTTCCCAGTCCATCTCTTTTTATCTCTCTTATCCTTTCACTATCAATTATTCCTAATGTTGTTCCTTTTTCCTACTAGACTTGTGGAAGCAGTAATAACTTATGCAGCTTACTTATTATCTCTCCATCTAAACCAATCTGTAGCATTACAAATACAACCCCCATATCACCTGGAATGGAATTTCTCTAAGTGAAGAAAATTATAGTAATTTTATCACAGATGTTTTTAGTCATTATGGTAGCTAGGTGTATATTCTTACACTCATCAAAAAAAAAAGTGGGGGGAAACTAATGTGGTATTTTGCTACTGTTCAAGGAACTGACTCATCACAAATGTATTCATTGTTTCTCAGACTCACAACATATTGCAATAAGAGTTATATTGGTCTTTTTAGCATGGATCAATGCATATGAAAAGAGCCCTAAGCTGTGCTCATTTGTCATTGTCAACTATAGATGCCACCTAAGTTCATTTAAAACAAAATTATACTGAAATCACCTGATGCTTTCGGTTTTATTTAAGGCAATAAGAACTACTAGTTCCTGAGGGCCCAATTTTAATTTGTGATAGCTGACAAAGGTGCCATTCATCTATAGTAATACTTAAAGTCATTAGTTAATATAATATATACAGAAGCAAATATCTTACAATAGAAGTCTCTTTTCTTTGGAAGATTCAAAGCAGTATCACTATCCTTCTTTCTAATACCTGAAATATGACTTCTAGTCCTACAGAACTACAAGAAAATTCTAAGCAGGGGCAGTGAAGATGAATGGTCACAAGCTATTAAAAATGGTATTAAAATACTTGAAAAATATTCAAGTATTTAATTTTCAAGTATTAAAATACTTGAAAAATATTCAAGTATTTTATTCTCTATGGCTGTAGAAGAGAAAGAATTAAGTAGAAGATAAAAACCTAGAGAAAGGGGATATAGATAAAAAATATCAAAGGTTTTCTTTATTCAAATTCTTCTTTGTAAATGTGTCTAAGTGACAAAACCACTTTTTCGAAGGGAAGGACCATAAACCCTCCAAAATTTAGAATCACTTCAGAAGGCAAAATAACATGTTTGAGAACATGTATATTGGAATTGATCTCAGTTTTTGTATATATCAGCTGTGACTTAAGGAAAATAACTTATTTTTTTCTGATAATATGTACAGTGGATTCATACTGTTCATGAAAGAATTAGATGCTAGAATCTGACTCAAAAGTCCTTGACTACAAAATTTGCTCTTAAAAACTCCTTTGCAGTCCTGCCAGCAGACAGCCACAGTGCTGCCTGCACACCCAGGGTCCTGGGCCATCAGAGCTCCTTTGCCAGCAGGAAGCCAGGGCAAAAAGGAACTCTGGGTAGGCCCCTTGCACCTGGAGAGACTGGGAGGGGAGTCTTGGTGGGATTTTAGCCCCGTCCACCAGCCGATGGTTGCACAGGGCAGCCATCTGCAGCCCAAATGGGCCAAGGCATGGTTTAAACAATCTCCTACCCCAAAGGGGCTTGAGACTGCACCTGCCCCATCATCTGGGCCCCACCCCCATTTTGTGGGTGAGGGGAGGAAAGACCCTTCCATTTCACACTCCACTTAATCTTCAGGAGGAGGAAGAACATAAATAATACAAACCCCATCATAGAATGGGTGAGGTACCAGGTAAAAATCCAGTCCTTACGTCTGAGCTGGACACAGGAGATGGAATATCAAGAGAACCAGTGCATGTGAGACTGGAGAAACAACTACGGAGACACAATATCACGAATGCACACCTATGCCCTCACTTGGTCTGGAAGAGCCAAGACCTCATTTCTGAGATGCTTTCTAGGAGCCAGGTGTCCCTCCCCACACCACAGAAGAGGAAGGCCAAAAAGTGGGATCATCAGCCCTACAGCAAAGCTGCAAACTGAGGTAGAGGAGATGATCTACCCTGGCCATTCACAGATGTCTGTATCCACAGAGAAACTTCTTCACTGACAGTTACTGCGGGTAAGGCCCCTAAACCAGACCCAGAACAATAAGGAGAAGGGAACGAAGACAACCTGCAATGAGAAAACGCAGACAGATCCCAAATAAATATAGACTGGCTGCCAAATGCAAGGTTAACACTGAAAACCTACCAGCACAGTTTGCCTGGCCCTACGAACACAGTCCCTCACCCAATGAAACGACACTGCCACAGGAAAGAAAGAGACTAATGGACTTAACACAGACTAGCAAACAAGAAGAGGGGTTTGAGCCAGAGGGGGGCAGAAGGGTGGTGGGAGGTATTCCAAAAACCATTTACCAAGGTTGTGATTTAAATAATGAAGTTAAATTTTAAAAATCCCTTTGCAGGTTTCTCTTTTGTGTTTTACAAATTATTCCCACAAACGCTACTCCAAGTATGTGGCCAAAGCTATCTTTGTCTATAAAATAACACGTTCATGGTCAGAAATTCCTAAAATTTACTTAATTTCTAAAATTCCTACAATCATACATTTTTCATATCTTTTGCCACTAATTATTTCAGATTCCTGTGAAGGGTGTGCAGATTCATATTTCCATAATTTCGTAGAGAAAAATTCCATTACCCTGACCGACCTATTTCCCCACAGAAGACCACAAACTGGAACTCCTGCCTTAGTAGAGATTGATCAGTTACAAATAGTAGCAATTCACATTTATATTTAATCAAAGAAAGCTTGTATATAAGGACACATTGGTAGTTTATGAAATTAATGGATAGTTGAGACTCAGGAGAGTTCTGAGTCATCAATGAGAAAGTATCAGGAAACAAAATTACACTTTGAATGTTAGAAACTTCATGGATTGAGTTTGGGTCACTCAGTAGAATCTGTCCACCCTTTTTCTGTTTTGGAAAACTAGCATTTCCCATTTTCTAAGGAGATTATGTATCAGCACTTTCTCAAAGTAAAAAAAAATCAGGGAATGAAGACTGCAACTGACTACTGGCTCAGAAACTCAAGTAATCAGGAAGAAAGAATCTTGTTAGCTGAACCTGGGTTCAAAAGATGGGGATCATCAGTTATAAAAATGGCTGCAAGCATTCAGTCACATAGGAAAAATACTTTCCAAATAAATGAGTTGTGGCTAAGGCTGATAGTTCTTTCAAAACACCATCAATAGCAAATATGGACACTTAGGAAAATTTCTCTAGGATTAATTACAAAAAAATAATTTAAACCAAAAGATTAAAATAAAAAAGAAGAAGAAAACCACTTAGAAGAAGAAGAAAACCGCTTAGAAGTTAAAGGATTAAGATTAAGCTTTGTGATTATCCTTTTAAAATGGTCACCTAAAGGCAATTAAACTCTTATATCTATACAAAGATATCAGAATGCCAGAGGAAAATAAAATGCATTTTAAATTATCTAAATGACTTCTTGAGAAACTTCCTCTGAGGTGCTGTTTAAATATAGCCTAGTTATGTTTATGCTTATATAAGTTGGTACACTTCTTTGCTAATGAAAATATTGGTTTTAAAACCCGAAGCAGTCAATCAGAAATAATGGCCTGTTTCTGAAACAAAATCTGAATCTTTAAAAACCCCAAATGTACAATAATAAGTTGTCTATCATCCCTGCAGAAAAATATTTCATTTTGATAAATAGTCACAAGATTGTAAGATTGCATTTTTGGATTTATGGCAACAGTTTTTTACCTTGTGAATGGGACTGCTGAATGTCTAGAAATTACATTTTCATATAAATTGCATTTTTTAAAAAAAGATCACATGATTTATCCACTTAAACAAATCAAGAAAACACTAGGATATTCAATTCAATATATGCATTAGCTCTGTTCCCTCCAGTCAGTAACTGTTGCAGAATTTTCTTAAGTAGTTAATATTTTTCGAAGAATAAACTATATTTCAGTATAAGCAAAACTCATACAATACCCCATAACACTTCTCCATAACTCTGAAAAGTGTTTATAATGCTATGAATGTTTTAATAGGTCAGACAATTTTTACAGAAGTTTACAACAATGCTTTAATGATAAATTTCAAAGTAATGTTTCCTCTTAAAATTGTTTAACTATCTTTAAGAATATGTTAGTTTCATATATTTGCATAACTGGCATAACACGCCATGGAAATTTTTCATTCTTTTGTTTCTGTCTGTAATGAGAATTGGATAAAGATCATAAATGATCTGAAAGACCTCCTCACTGGCGTAGCTGTTAGAATTAGATTTTACTATGTGTCATGCACTGTGGTAAATTTTTTACATTTATGAAGTCGCTTCATTCTCCTAAAAACTGCTGAAATAAATAACATTATTTATTATCCCCATTTTAAAAATGAAAAAATGAGAGAAATTAAGTACTGAGACCAAGGTCTTATTATCACCAATTGGTAGAATCAGGAATTCTTCCACATACAGAATTCTAAAACCTGTGTATTTATCTGCTAATTATGTATTTGTGGGCCCCCAATGGCTTTTGTTCAGATGAGTAACTGTTCTGCAGTTAACAGGGTGGCAGAAATAACATTCTGTTTGTTATTTGTCAGGTTGAATTCTTTCTCAATAAGATTAGAAGAACTGCACTGTGAACAGAGTTTGTAGTGGGATATGAGGTTAAGTGGCTCTTTGATCAATGAGAATCTGTATCATCAGATTACCCTTTCCTGTAGGTTGTGTTTTTATTCTTCTAGAACCTAAAGACTACTTTCCATGTAAATATACTGTCAGGATCTAGATCTAATCTCTGAAAATTAAAAAAAAAAGAAAAAACAAAAAACTAATCTTCCCTGTAAAAGTCAATTAGGGCAAGGGCTGTTGCCTCACTTCTTCCCTCCCCTGAGCCAACACACCACCAGGATTTTTGCCTGAGGCACCAGCATCCAACCCAGTCCCACTAAGTATGAAAACATCACTTTATTTTAACTAAAATATTTTGCATACTTGGCGGGGGGGGGGGGGTAGGAGGGAGAATTTCAGAGAATTTTCAGAAGAAATATCTAACTTGTATGTTTGTGGTTATCAATTCAATTCCTAGATGCAAATCAAGTACTCACAATTATAGTAACTTTGCAATTCCTGATACTTTTTTCCAGAGTCTGACATATTTAGAATATCTTCATTTTAATAAAATATGAGTCTTGATGAAGCAATTAGAATGACCTTTACTTAAGCTTAGTCAAAATATTCATACCATATTGTCAACTGACCTAGTTATCATCTTCTTATCCTTTAAAGACTAATTTCCTGCCAATTTGAATTAAATTTCTATTGCATAATTACCAAGAAACTTAGGTATCTCTACTCCATTTGCCGTCTTAATCAGATCTTTAATTTTGCTTAATCACGTTCTGGTCCACAAGGACTGAGATATGGTATGTCTTCACTTTATTACTAGAAATTCGATAACCTCTTCCCCTAGTTCACAGAGAGGTGACTCATTATTTTCAGAACATTTTAATTTCCATATTTTCATGATACTATATAACTTAAGAAATTTTCATACTGAGTATGGGCAACTGTAGCCACAGAGATGCTGAAGATACAGCATAACTGCTCTTAGCTAAAGCTGAATACTTTCACTCAGAAAACTTTTATTGGATTTTAAACAAATATATATTGATCCAAGTACAATGCTGAAGGCCAGAAAAGGATAAACTCAAAGAATGTGGTAAAATAGAATGAACCATTTTTTCATCTGTCTGCTTGCAGTAGTTTTCTAACTGAGCATTCCGTATCCATTCTTGTTTTCCTACAAACTTGCAGCTACACAGCTACACATAAATCTTTTGCATCATTCTTCTGTTTAAAGCATTCAATAACTTTCTATAACTCCCTGACAAGGCCTACAAACTCTAAGATAATTTACTTCCTACCCTTCCAAACTTATTGTGCTCCAAAGGACTTCTTTTTTCAACCTCACTGATCATATTTCAGTCACTTTAACAAGACATGCTCTCTCTTACCATAGGATATTTGCACATGTTCCCTTGGCTCTTTCCTCACAACTCCCTCACCACCATTCTAATTCCATTCATTCTTGAAATTTCCATAAACATAATGCTTCATTAGGGAAACCTTTGAATGCCTCCCAGCTAAGCTGAGTAACCAATTACAAGCTCTGACTTTTCATGAAATAGGTCTTTTCATCAGTCATAACTGCCAATTGCACCACTTTATGACAATTCTGGTTAATATCTGAGTCCTGCCAGTAGGATATGGACACCAAAAGAACACAAAGCAAGTCTGGATTTAGCATTTTATCTTCACCATGTATCAGTGGTTCTGGCAAACAGAAATATTTCAGTTGGTTGAATGAATCAATCAATGCTTGTAGGTCAGTCTTTTCAAAAACACTAGTTAGTAAAATCATCACATTTTGGTTTTCTATATTTAATATGTCAATAACTTAAAACACTACAGCATGAAAAATACATTCTCATAATTTATCTAAGGAAACACAAAAACTTTGTAGCTATTTTGGTTCACTTTCTCCACCATATTGTTTTACTATATCACACGTGTGACCTGGCATCAAGTGAAGGAATGATCTTATCATTCTATCAATGATTCTTGGGGCATGTATGGTGACTAAAGAGTGGGAAACAATCACTGCCAATAAATATTTGTAGACAGATAATAAGAAGGCTGTCACTGTGCTATATTCACATCAAAGCAATAGTGAAAACAGTTCAAGGCTATAAGAACCAAACTGTAAGGCAAAGCTTCAAAATTTGGAAATATGTAATGGAGAAGAGATGCAATAAAGGACAGCTGAATAAAGGGGGGAGCTTTCATTTAAAGGAAACCCAATTGTTATCACTGTGTATAAAAGATCTTGAATCTGATTATCTTAGAAAAAAACCTTGAGATCAACATAAATAAGGTCTCAGTTCCAAGTTATTAAAGTCTGATATGGTAGTGAAAGGTATCTTCCTTAACATAGAGAAAGGAAAAAAATTGTAGAATTGTACTATATCATCTGTCATAGCTTCCGGAACCTGTAAATATGTATCTTTATATTGGTGAGAATGTGCATTAGAAATTTCTCATGACAATAATATCTGCAGCAACTCCACACAACATATGGTAGAAGAGAGTGGTTCAGATCACCCACTCTCCTAAAGACAACTAAAAGGAAAATAAAACTACTATGAAAGCTGCTCAGAGGAAACTCAAAAGATTGCTTGCATAAGAAATGACTGTTCCATGCTTTGGGTAATGGGTATTGAGGAGGGTATTGCCTTAGATGTTTAAAGCTTGAATAACAGTGAAGATGTTTCCATAAGCTAAATACCCAGATGTGTAAATGCTCTTGTGAGCTCTTACCAAATCAGCTTCTTCCCACTCAACCTTGATCCTATATATCTATTTTGCAGCAGAATACAAAGTTTGACTTGAATCTGGAATGCCAAGAAAGAAAGGTACCATATATATATTTACAATGGAAAAAAAAAGTTTAGTGTGCTCTGCTTTATAAATTGCCTTTTACTTCACAGGACTAACTATGGGATCATTATAACCCTGATTTTACAAAAGAAAATGTAAATGATGGACTTGAGATCATTTCAGCAATAAGTTATCATTAAGATCTGAATACACATCTGAGTTACTACACCCGACTCCTTAGTAAGGACACATGCTATATTTAAGCTCCCATGTCTTCTGACATCATCACCATACTTATTTCACACAGTTAACAAAAAGAGGCTTTCACAAAATTTGAAATTCTCTCCAATCTCGACTAGCTGTATTCTGGAATCAGACATTTCAGTCTTAAATTGCTAGCAAGGTTTAAGTTTAAAATATCAGGACTCTTATCAATGTTAAGGTTGAAGATTAAATCCTTTGTATTAGTGGGGAGATCTTTATAATGCTCCTAAAATCTATCTGCATAGCTCCTGTAAACAAAATATGTTTCATTTCAATGATGCCACCACTAAGAATGCAAACAAAAGAATTAGGGCTGAAATAATATTTGTGTATTTTCAAACAGCATATAAAATGTCAGGACTGAAATATTTGAATATAAATCTGTTGGTCATACATATGCCAATAGAGGAGACTTGCATTTAAGCAAGTGTTCAATATTTGTTGAGTGGAGGAATGAAAACAAATTAAATATTAGAGATAGAATACTATTGAGGGATAGTTAAACAGCCAGAAGCTAAAGGGTGATAACTGGTGTTCACAATTCTCAAGATTTTTTGTAATATATAGATTTTGGTAAATAAAAGCTGACTACTCTGTAGGAGTGCAGAAATTCCCTGACAATGGCTCCTTGAGGTGGAATTCACTGAGGCACTGATAGATGTGAAATTATTTGGTTTTGTGTGCATTTAAAAAATAGAATTAATAGATTTGTGATTATTTTTGGTAAATAGGGGTGCTCATCACTAGGTTCTTGTACTAGTGATAATTAGAATGTGTGTGTATATGTACACATACACATATATCCACATATATCCCGTGAGTAAACACCAGGAATCTAGTACACCAGGGAACAGTAGCAAATAGAACAGAACTTACACACTAGCCAACCCAGAACAATAAATAGCGATGCACTCATTTTGGGAAGTACCAATAAATTATGAGCCATTAAACCTCAACAGTAATACCAATGGGGTTTTGAGAGAGGAGAGATAAAATTACAAATCTGAAGTTACCTATAAAACCATAGGTAGAGAAGAACCAAATATTTTTTAAAAATATGTGGGATAAGGGGTATGGCTGGATAGCAGGTATCTCAGAAATCCATGAGACAAGATAGCTATCTCTAATATTAAAGTAGAGATTATGATTTCAGGTGATGTTGTAGACTGAAGAATTGTGAGAGACCTTAAAAAATGCTAGTACATCTGCATTTAAAACTATGTGAATTTCAGAGTAAAAAAGAGATATATGGACACTAAGTTTCCACATACATCACTCAAAGTTCACCTGTGAGGAATCTGTGATTTCATTGACCATTCTACAAATAGAAGTTTCTGATATTTTCCAAACTTGAGGTTATTGAAGTATTCCTGATACAGGGTATTGACGCAGTTCAAAATTGTATTGGCTCCAAAATACCCTGGTTGGTAGAGTCTTAGAAAAAGATCCTGTGCGAGAGAAAATGGGAAGCGGGAAGAGAAGCCGGATAAATAGGGAGGGGAGAGGAAAGGAAAAAATAAAGAGAGAGGAGAGGCAACAAGAACGGTGGACTGAGAGAACAGGCCCACGTGACCTGCAAAGGAAAGCCTCCTATGTAAAAGTAAGCTGGTGGTGGCAAGGAGCCATGGTGGGAGAGTGGATGGCAGAGAAGTAGCTGGTGTGGAGTTGGATGCCAGAATGGTAGGCCAAGGATGACCAGGAGCTGCTGAGGGCAGGCCTAGTAAATGTGGCCAGATGCCACTGAAGGCAGGCCTGGTTGGGAAAGTACCTGGAGCCTCAACAAGGCGGCATATTTGGGAAGCTGAGTTTGCAGCAGTATCTGTTGGAAAAGTTTAAAGAACCTTGGAGAAGCGGAACAGCTCAGAACACTAGCAAGAGACAAGTGAAGAGAAAATGCCTGAGAAAGACTGGACTTTGCAGAAGTGCCTACCTCTCAGGTTTGGAGGGGCAAAAGTGCACCATCTTGGACATGTGTTTGGGACTTTCAGACTAAACAGTACTTGGGGTGAAATAACTGGTGATTTGTGGTATTAAGGACTTTTCCTTTTCCTGGTTAATTTTCTTTGCTAATAAAACCCTGTTGTTGAAATGCATTTGAGTAGCAACTGCTACACATGGGTGGTACAGACCAAGGGAACCTGACTGGCAGAAGTTACATTTTAAATGGTTGGTTGGCAGCTTCTGCCCATTATGACCTCATTTCATTCCTTTGATTCTCCTAAGCTGAAGTAAGGTGAGATGTGTTGAGACCTTCAAACTCTCAGAAAAAGATCTCAACCTACTTTGGATTTTTGGAAAGGAGTTTTTATTACTGTAATAAAGGGAGTTTTTTTTTAAGAATTAATAATTTTAAAGAATTAATGGTTTTCGGGTATTCTATTTCATTTATTTCGGGAAATAGACACACGCACGCACGCACACACACACACACACACACACACACACACACACACCTCTCAAGCTGCTGACTGACAGACAACTCAAAGCCAGTTCTTCTAAGAATGCTAAAACTTCAGTTGAATAATGGAATCAATTTATAGAAGGGCACTGTAATAAGAGATAGAATGTCAGGGTTGAAAGACTAGCTCTACAAATATAACCAGATAAATGATCTTTGCAGATTTGTGGAACTAGCACACCTTTCTGGGCTTTACTACACTTCACAAAAGGAGCATGAATTGAGCAACTTAGTCTCAAAAGAATTTCCATTCTATCCCCAATGGGTACTTAGGAAAACTTGTGGAGTGTTTTCAGTTGACATGTTGATTGTAAGGTATCTGTCTTTTGAACAAGCAGAAATGCTAGAGGTCATGCCATGCTTAGGAGAATTCTCCACTATGACCAATATTTTCACAAAATATGCAAATGTCCCATTGGATATTCATAATGGTACAAAACCTACTTTATATTTGGTTCTGTTTACACTAGGTTTATATTTATCTGATTCTCGAAACTAACTCTTTTATAGAATACTAATAATATTTACATACATGAGTGTGTGTGTGACATTGTTCTGATAAAATTCTGTCTTTTCTTATATTCTTGCTCACAAGAATATATCTTTAAAAACTGTGTTTAATATCTGATCACTCCAGGGTCATCTTTTATAGCCTACATTTAATTTTGGTTTCATTTATCCATGTGCCTGATCTTTTTTATTGAATGTTGAACATGAGGTTAAAAATATGTAGAAATTCAAACATTGATATTTTTCTCTAGAGAGGATTTATTTTAACATTTGGTTAGAATTTAAATTAGATATTGAGTTACTTCAAACCTGAATTTCATTCTTAGTGAGATCTGGTCTATTTCAGTTATTTCTAAACAACAGCCCTTCAGGTTTCCAACTGAAAGCCTAAACCCTGTCTCCTCGCTGAGTGCCAAATGCTAGTTTTTGCCTCCAAGTTTCATGAGACTTCCAAAAGCTGTTTAGTTTCTTTAGCATACTGGCAGCCACTTTTTGCCCAGCTTTGCAGCTTCTCATTATTCACTACTATGAGTCAGACGAAGTCAGAGGGAAGCGTGGGGTAGAGTGGGTTCCCTCTCTGCAGGATCTTGTCTCCTCCAGTTCTGGTTGCCTTCATGACTATAAGATGCTTTCTGAACAATGTTTTCATTCTCCTCTCTTGGCTTTTCATACTTATCTACTTCAACTGCAACAATTAAGTCAGTTACAGCTGGCATTATTTAAGAATGCCCCAAATTTTCCAGGAATATGGTTGGTATGTAAAGATCATTATGCTTCGTTTCCTTCAAAAATTATCAAAATGTAAAAAAATCACACTATTAATGACATTTGGTGGTATTTGTGTCACAAAAACAACAAAATTTGACATCAGTCTTCATTTTATAATCGCGTTCATGATGATTTTAGGTATTCTATGTATACATACCTACTTTGTGTTTATTTTACAATGTCAAATAGCAAGAAAATACTTAGTCTCTTAAGTTCAAAGGCATTTATTATAGATGCAAATATGCAAATATGCAGTTATATTCTAGCATAATTACACCTGAGATGCTATCAGCTGAAAGACATAAGCCTTCTTTCTTTGACCTCTCTACCTCCATACTTAGGCAGCTATAGAAACTCATAGGCTCACTGAATGTAAATACTAAAGCTGAATATAGAAGCAAATCCTCTTAGATACTTCACCTCATTGGCTATATTTTAGACTATCACCTAAAACACACGTAGCTCTGCTTGTGATGACAGATATTAAAGGAAGAACTACGGTCACGTACGCTATATGTTCAAGGTTTGGATGCAAAGGCAAAGGTAGTGAATTTTCTTTGGGGTTGCAAGAAGACATCTAAGATTGAGATATTTGAATGGTATTAAATCAGAAAGGCTGCCTACCAGGATAGGAAGGGTGACCAGAGTATACTTTTAGGAACAAGAACTGAGGGGATAGATGTGCTCTAGACTAGTCAGTAAGCATGCCATTCACCTCAGAGAAAAGGAGAGGTTAGAGATCCCTGGATGGTGTGAGGGGAGAGTGGTGATAAGAATTCTGAAACTCCACCAAACCATTTTTTGAAATAAAGAGCCAACCTTTGAATATCTGCTATAGTGAAAGTCTCAATCCCAGAGTCTAATGAGAGCAAGCAAGCACGACCGTCCCCTTTTCTCCCAGTTTCTCTTCTCAACTGGTCTTGAGAGAATCAGAAACAACAATTAACATGTGAAGGAAGAAGTAGGACTAGTGATAAAACAAGCCATGCCTTGCCTTCAGTTCCTACTGACTGCAAGCTACAGAACACTTATGCATGGGTTATTAGAGTATAATCAAGAGAGAAGCTTTAAACAGTATGTGGAATGAAAAATTTTAATAATATTATACAGGACTATTTTATACCTAAAAAAAGAAATAATTTTGTATTTCAAATTGAGTATGTAGCTAGGAAATTTTCCAGAACTCTTCCTTAGGATCTTGAAAGAAGACTCAATCAGATGAGTATGAAGATAATGATGAGGAAAAAAAGTTATTTCCCAACTCACACCATTAAGTAAAGTCCTAAATCACCAGCAATTTTTGAAAATTGTCAAAATCTTTGAGTATTTTGCAAAATGACAAATGTTAGCAAACTCCAAGTTTCTCATGTGGTTTAATATATTAGATGGGAGTCAATAAGCTTAGCAGTTGAAAGGGTCTTGACTTTAATCTAAAAATAACTGATAAAAGCTAAATAATACCTCAGAAGTGAGATCTAAGCAATTGACTAAATATTCTCTTCCTAGGTATTAAAAAATATTCGGTGCTAGAAAGTGTTTAAAAATTATAAGAATGGAAAAATAGCTTTAAATAATAATGAACAAGAAAATCACTCTTATAACATGAAGCAGAGTGAAGAAGCAATTATAAGCTGAATGCTGAACAACTGCAACCTCCAAAAGAACTAGAATTGTCACTGACAGTCTTTTCATGATAAGACATAAATATTTCCTATACATGAGGTGCCACAAATGCATAAACATCAAGTCATGCGATAAAATGACCTTAAAGACCAATTTGACTTTAAACATATTACAGAAATTCATATTGTCTCTCTCAAGTAGAAAGAAAGATAAGCACTAGAATTATTTTGCTTATATATTAGGTAATAAGACTTTTAAGTTCAAATATTCAGTGAAATGTCAAGTGAAATATATCTTTGATATCAAGTCAAGAATTTGAATGCACACATCTGTTTAACTGAATGACAACTCAGAGTGGCAACCCCTGTCACAACACTCTTTGACAATACAATAAAATGTCGTTAGGAAGTGTCTTGTTATTACACAGATTCAATCATTCCCTAGATTTCCTCACACCCATTTGTGTACTCGAGAACAGAGTGCACAGCACTCACAGTGAACATGGAAAATTGTCAGCTCGTCATTAGCCCTGGCCTGTGGCAGCCATGGTGAACAAGTGCATCTCTGCAAGAGAATGGAGATGGCTGATAATAAACCAGCAATAATGTGGAGTGAAGATAGTAAAGATATAAAAATAGGAGGAAAACACCACAATAATGAAGCTACCTAAATTAAAGTAAATTATAAATTTCATGCTCCTATCAAGTCATGTCATCCCAAAACTTTGGAAAAATCTGGCAGAGTATAAAAACCTTGGTATAAACAGATTTGTTTAGCCACTAAAAATTCCATTATGCTTTCCTGTCTGTGAAAAAAAAGTTTTTTGAAAAAATTACATTTTAACATGCTAAAGTTAGCAGAAAATTAAAAATAAGAGAAATAAAAAAAACTGAAACAAAGAAAATGAAAGATATTTTTAGACTTATTTCAAATACACTACTGGATCAGACATTTAGTGGCATTTATTCATTAATTTAATTTATTTTTAGCCATCATGTAGATAACTTCCTACTAAGCCAAGGGTAATACAATAAAGATTACAAAAATATCAAAATGACACTCAACCAAGTCTTGTAAGGACCTAGGTAAAAGGAATAGAAATGACATCTGTCTACATATCTATACTAATAATTGTTATGTAAGATCAATTAAAATGATATGGCATCTTAAAGGAAAATCAGAACAAGATCAACAACTTCAAAAAAGTGAATTTGTAACTAGGTGGTAGAAGTTGGGAAGACCAGAAAAATAATAAATTTCACTTAGTTTGGTTCAATCAACAAAATGCATAATAAAGATGAGAAGTTAAACTGAGATCATATTACAAAAGGTCTGGAGCATCCTACAAAGAGAGAAGACTGACACTCATTTAAAAGTGAGGACCCAAGGATGACTACTGAGCAGGGGAGAAATAGAATCATAAAGAATGATTCTGTAGGGACTGGCAGTAGAATAGCAAATGGTTTTGATAATGAAGATCTGGGGTGGAAAGTTATTGCAAAAGCCTAGGGAATATAATAGTACACAATGAGGCTCCTCTTGTGACATCTAAGCTCTACCTGGCAAGGCTTGATTTCAGAAAGAAAGAGGGGAAGACCATACTTGGTACTATCAATGGAAATAGTGCCCAAGGGAGGGAGGAAAAATATGGGCCTGGGGAAGGAAGAGGCTTTCAACCTGGTTATTTACAAAGGGCAGAACCCCTATTTGAATTCAAGTATTTGATCTTAAAGCCTGGTTTTCCTTCCCCTATCTTGCCTAAAAGATAATTAAGAAATAACTGATCGCATAATAGTTAGCCACAGTCAACCTGTTCTCAGCTATGAATTAAATATTAATGCTTACATATCATTCATGGTAATAAAAGTAATTTTTCATTTTTATTTGGTAATAATAATTTTGTTTTATTGGCAGTAAATTTAATATTATTTTACATATTAACAAACATGTAGTGTTGATACTATCTCGTGGATTGCTCTAAGCACTTTAATTTTCACAGCAATCTAATATGATTCCCATTTTATAGACCAATGAACCTGGACACAAGGAGATTTAATAATCTACCCATAGACATACAGCTAGTACCTGAAACATTCTGGATTAAGACTTGATGCCTTCCATCTCTGCATATTCTGCCTCCAGTCACACTTGGATGTTACTTCTAGCTTTACTCCAGTGTCCCTGTCTTGTCTACTAGCCTAAGGTTGTGATGTTGTTCTCTCTTCTTTAGCTAAGATGCAATAAGCTAATTACCTCTCTCTGTCTCTGTCTCTCTCTGTGTGTCTCTGTGTCTCTGTCTCTCTCTGTCTCTCTTTCTTTGTCTTTCTCTCTGTCTCTCTCTCTGTCTCTCTCTGTCTCTCTCTGTCTCTCTGTCTCTCTCTCTTTCTCTCTCTCTCTCAGAAACGTCCAGAGAGGCAACTTGTTCACAGGCTACACATAGGACCAGAGCTTTCCTGGGCTTGGGCTGGTGCAGGCATACAAAGGCATTTCTCACCCTCTTACCTATCACTCCATCACTGGCATCTTACTTTTTTTTTTTTCAAACTATACATACAATAAAGGTAGAGCAAAAAAAAAAAAAAAAAAAAAAAAAAAAAAAAAAAAAAAAAAAAAAAAAAAAAAAAAAAAAAAAAAAAAAAAAAAAAAAAAAGGAAAGAAAGAAAAAAGAAAAAGAAAGAAAAAGGAAAGGCTAAATGAGTGTAAATGAAGGTTGTTACAAAAAATTCCATTTAAGTGATCAGTTAGTTATCTATCTTTAAAATACACTTTTTAGACATGCCCAGTTCAGCCATGCTGCCAGGCACTGAGGTCCCAGCCACCCAGCCTGCCACGTTCCTTTTGGAGTTCAGGGAACGTGCCGCATGCCAGGGTAGTGGGGAGTGGCTAGGGGCACCCCCTGACCACCATATCACAAGGTGGCTAGGAGAGGTGGGGGTAACCCACCCTCATGCCCAGTTCAGCCCTGCTGCCAGGCACTGAGCCCCCCTGCAATGGATGCAAGGGCTGGTGGGGGAAGATTGGTGGAGGGTAGTGGGTGGTAGGGGTCATTCTCTCTTGTCTTCTCCAAATCCAGTCAACTCTCACCAGAAGCAACTAAGTCAGTGATTCAACAGCAGTTGCACATGAATACAAAGGTGAAAAACAAGGAAGTATTCTGGAACAATGAACATGTCAGATCCATGGGACACAGGACTATAAGACTGATTATAGAGACAAACTACCTCAGAAATACAACCGCTGTGATCTACAACGATGGGAATGGAATTCCCCATTCAGAGATGCCTTCAGCATTATCAAAGGACCCTCCCACTTTAGGGGGTGAGGAAAGCCACAGAGACAGGCAGTGGCCCCATGATGAACTGGACCAACCATCTGCCAGGCCTATCTCAATCAAAAAAATCGGTGCACAAATTTTGGCACCCAACACCAGCAACCAGAAGTACAAAAAAAAGAAGGAGCAAAATATGACAGAAGATGGGTTGGAGCAGCTAACCAGAAAGAAGGAGGAGGCACTGAAAGAACACAATCATGTATGAACTTGTGGCCAACAGCAAAAAGACACTTGGAAAACTAAGAACAGGCCACTGTGTCCCAGGAAACCACATCCCCACTGGACAAAAAGACATTGCTACGGGAAAGAAGAGGAAGAACCCAAGGTTCTAAAAATTAAACAATAATTGACAGTGAATGAAGATATGGAGAGATGGGTGGGATAGGGGCGGGGGGAGGAACACCCAAAAGGCAAATGTAAACAAAACTTATTCAATAAAAATATATATTATTTAAATACATATATACTTTTAAATCTTTCATTCTTTTTTATATTAATACAGTTAATTTCTAGTGATTTGGTTCATTCTACTTTATATGTAAGGCAATAACATTTGGGTTTATGTGCCCTACATCAAACTCACTTTTAATTTCACACCCTCTCTCCTACTAATATTCAAAAGATCTTTACTTAAAAGCAAATGCATTTTATTAATTCCATACCAACTTAGGAGTAAATGCTATATATTTAAATTTTATTAGATGCCCTTGTGGTTTGCATAGGTAAAGGTGGGCAACTAAATACAGCAAGCTCATTAACAAAGATACATCATTTTCTATTGAAAACCATATGATATGATAGAATATGGGTTATGCAATTTTACATAATGTATATGTCAGATAGCTTCTTAAATCATCTCTCAGAGCTGGCTATGATTCCTTAATGTTACAGGGACAGGAGTAATTGCTTCTCTACCTATCAAATCTCCATGCTACTACAGGAGATTAAATTAAACTTTCAGAACAAGTAGCCCCTAACAGACTTATCAGTAGCTAAGCCCTATTTCTAGGTATTTTTTTTCTCTACAACACAAGCTCATAGTACTTAATTTGGTATTGTGATACATGATTAATAGTGTGAGCTGTTTGCTAATCTAGTGTTTCTAATCTTCCCTTTCTCCTAAAAAAGGTTTCCTTAGCTAGCTTGTTCTGTTTTTCTTAGGTACCAAAGTTTCAGAAGTCACAATAGTAGATTACATTTGTAAATGCTGTAAAATAGCCAAACCCATTCACGATATAATTATAAGCACTCATGGGCAGTGGAGATAAGTGAGAAGGAACATCACCTTGAGCCAGGGTCTCATGATAGATTCACTGAGTACAGATCATCTGCAAAGCAGATCCACAAAGCATAATAATTAGCACTTTGAAGTACTTTATATTCACTAATTATATAATCCAATCACCTCCCTAAGGAGAATATTTAATAACTTGCTGACCTTAACATGATAAGATTGTCCTGCTGAGCCCTGAACCCCACCTGCCTCCCCCAGTGTGCACCATGAGCTGTTTAGCTAGTAGCAGGAAGGAAGCTGATCCTCTTTCTCACCAAATCCCCCAGTGACCAGCAACAGTATCCTCTTGGTTGGTGAGAGAACCATGAGGCAGCCTTTGGCTAGAGATAAAGCTAGAACAATGGAGAGCTTTAGAAAGGAAAACAATGCGGTTGGTTTTATTTGCTCTGTGTACTAATTAGCTTAGCTATTATCACAAATGACAAATATGGATGCTTTTCTATAATAAAAAAAAACTATAAAACTAGCAAGATGTGTTTAAAAATATGGTTAGGAGTCATGTGTCTGCTAATGTCACCATCTCAATTCTTCTATCGCTGGCTGAATGTGAGAAATTGTAACTGGTACTAATAGTCATGGAGGAAACAAATCCCTTGGCCACTGAGTAGATATTTGTACATCTGAGTAGATTCATTAAATAGGTAGGTGCACATAGGAAGGGAGAGGGGAGGGGAGGGGAGGGGAGGGGAGGGGAGGGTTGGTCCACAATCACATGCAGAAGAATGGGCAGGAGCAAGATTCTCAGAGAAGAGTGGAGAAAAATCTACAAGGATGACAGGAGATATAGTGGTTTAGAAAGAAAACGAGTAAGGAAAGGAAAATAAAGAAGTTATATGAGGCTAGATATTGCAAAAAAAATGAGCTTAAACATAGTAAATTCCTGTATAGTTAGGATGTCCATATGATGGGGAGAAAAAGAGAGAGAGAGAGATTATAGGAAATGATTCACATGATTACAGAAATAGAAAAGTCCCAACACCTATTTGTTGTTTCAGCAAGCTGAAAACCCAGGAGAGTTGGTGGTTTAATTCTAGTCTGATTCTGAAGGCCTGAGAACTCAGAGAGTCAGTGGTGCAATTTCCAGTTCAAAGGCCAGCAGGTTTGAGACTGAGAAACAGCTGATATCTCAATTTGATTCCAGACAAGAAAAGTCTTAGAACCCTGCATCCCAGCTCAAGGCAGAGCAGAAGGAGTTTATTTTTACTTATGGGAAAGTTGGTTTTTTTTATTCTATTCAGACCTTCAAATAACTGAATGAGATCCACCTACATAAGGCAATATGCTTTACTCAGTCTACTGACTAAGATGTTCTTCTCATCTAAATATTTCACACAGAAACATTCAGAATAATGTTTGGCCAAAGAATTGGTCATCCTGTGGTTCTGTCAAGCTGACATGCAAAAAGAACCATCATAAATAATGTGATGAGAGAGACATTGCAATAGAAAGAGGTGTATAAATACGTTATATTGATCCCCCAGAAAATATGTTACTAAGAGAAAAGCAAGCAATGTCATAGTTTTTATATGGTTATTCTTTCTATAGAGAACTATCTTTTTCTACCTTCAGTAAAAGAAACCTTCACGAACAGTTACTGTGATGAGGGATTACCTAAGATAACCAACACCTGGGACTTAACACAGGTAGAGAGAGAAATGAATGAAAACAGATTCCCTCTATCCTAAATCCCAGTCATCTTACATATTATATTTCCACTTGGATACTGAACTGCTTAATTTCATCAATAAGAATAAATAACTAATTCATGAGCATTTTTGTGTCCTCAGATCTCACTCTCAGAATCAGAGAGTAAGGACGAAGAATTAAGACAAATGGGCAGAATTGGGGTTTGGGATCACCCCAGGAAAGTGAAAACCTGACAGAATGTGAAGAAATGTAAATTTGAAGAAGTTGAAATCAAAATAATGAAGCCCTGCTGCAAAGTTAGACTGAGGATAAAGACTCAGTGAAGTTTCTTAAGGAGGCCTGGGCCAGATGAGTTGCTCTCCTCTGTAGACAGATCAGACCAGAAAAGAGCATGGCTTTATGGGTACCCAGGAATTCCTTCTCTTCCTACAAAAAGGAATTTTAGCAACTTACCTACCAATGACTGGAAAATGACAACTTAAGCTTCAGAAGCCTGGAAGTTAACTGGATCTTGGTACAGTTTCTCATTTTGCAACATTCTAACTATTATAGTGAATAGGTAGTTTATTCTGCCTCAACTTTAATTCCCCAAAAGGCAAAAAGGATGTAATACTACTGATTATGGTTGATTCTTTTGAAGAAAGCACTGTCTGCTCTTCTACAAGGCCTGAATCTCTGGGATGGATGGAGATGGAATGGAGGGCATATTCAATCACTAACTCTCAATGTTTAATCTGCTATTAAATCTATTATAGGAGAACAAAGGGGAATGAGATTACTAGCATGTATATGAGTATGGAGGGGGGCAACGGTAAATTATTAAGTGAGGATTAAGAATATAGAAAACTATTGAAATAATACTAATTTTATCTATTACTAATTTAAGCAATTTTCCTTGTACCCAACCCTATTTGCCAAATATCCTGTGGGCAACAAATATTGAAGGATTAACTGAAGTGCAAAATTTATGTAAACAGAATCCTTGCTGGCACTGAGGACAGTGTTTCTGTTCAGAAGCTAAGTCAGAGTATCGGTGAACTGCTGGTTCTTGACCTTCATGCCTGGATCACATTCACAGAGTGCTCCAACTTGCATGCACTTGCCCATCCTGGTGGAAGGCAAAGGGCCAGGCTTTCTTGTCTGCAGAAGCAGTTTTATATTGCAGGACATCCTACTTTCTTGGGAGCAATTTAATAGTGATTATCACTATTATATCCTATCATGTGTGAGCAAGGACAACAACCTTTAAAATCAATTTGCACTCTTCAGTTCTTAGTAAAGACTTTTATTTACAGTAATACCCTTCAGATTTTTGGCACACTCACTTCTGTTATGAAAGGCCAATCTGAATCTATTATTTTATGGCCATAAGTGGTTTCATTTCCCTGAAGTAGAATGCCACTGGCTTTAAATGCAGGGTTGAACATGCAAAGTACTTAGACAAATTTAATTTAAAAGCCTACATAAATAGTTTCTGGAATGAACTATTTGTATCCCGAACTGTCATTAAAGAAAACCTGTCATAAATTCATCCAATATTTCATTTTTAAACAAAAGAGCCATTAAATTTTCATAAGAAATTGATAAACACTACTAATGTCATTTCCCTTTCAAAAGTATATTAATGCCATAGCAAAGTTTTCTTCTTAAGAAGTCTTACTTAAAAGTAGATTTTCTACTCATGCTAATCCTGGAAGCTAGACTTGTTTATGAACCTAATGTAAAAGTAACAGAAGAATTATCCTACTGAGTAAGGACCATGGTTAGTCCTGTTTCCTATTCAGTCATTGACCATGAGGTCAAATGGTAGGTAATTCAGGAAGACCTGGCCTGCCTGTCCTAAAAACGCTCATTAGAGGCATAAGCTCAATAAATTACTCACTGTGGAAATGTTTTACCATTTTTATTAGTACTATAATTTCCTTATTAGAGCTTCAAGGACTTCCCACAGTACCACAATGAGTCTATGTTCATTCATCTGATACCTTAGCCACACTCATTCACTCATCTCAGTCAATGTCCATCATTGCTATGTTTTTAAGTAAAATTATAAAAATAAAGTTTCAATTAAAAGTGACATTTATGTAATAAGTCATTAAGCTAGATTAATTTAAAAGAATATAAAGAAACTAATTCAAAGATGGTGCATCAATCACTTGTCTTGACATAACTCATTTTTTAAAACCTAAGAGAAATATGTATAATTATTATTTCTATAAGTTAGAGAACCTCAAATCTGGTCATCCAGGCAGATTCAAAGAAAGGCAAGAATTGTGTGAGGTTAAGCAAAGAAGTAAACTTTCTTTAGCCAAAGTTGAATGTAAAGAATCAAGAAAGAGATTTATAGTTTATGGTCATGGGATAAGCACATGTACTTTGTGAAGATGACTTTTTTACTGGGGATTCTACACCCATAAACAACGCACCTACTTGGATGCTGGAGTGTGGAGTCTGCATTTTTAAACTACCAAATAAAAATCTCAGCTAGTGTGGCTGCAAAGTCTATCACAAGAGAAATCACTGCTCAATTCATAGTCATAGATATCCCTACATATGTAAGCTGCTCCTCAAAGCAGTTAAATATTTAAGCAAACTAAAGAAAATTAAAAGTATCTTTTTGCCTAAAATATAAATGGAATGTAGTCATTTTATTTTATTTGCTTAATTTTGATTATATTTGGAAATCATTATAAAAATAAGGGAGAGGGGAATTTGAAATTTTAAAAAAAAAGGCATGAAATAAATTGAAAGAGTTAAAGGATAAACTCAATGAAAATTTTCTGAATATTGTAAAAGCAATAACTCTACCATGACAATAGAAAATGAACTGGATTCTGCTTCAGCAGGTTTGATTCTACTCTCAATGTGAGAATAGTGGTTAAATAACAACAACAATTAGGTTATTATCAGTTGCAAAATGTGAGGTTTGAAAGAAATCAATTTCAAAAAATGCCTCAAATTCGAATAATGACTATAATTCAAAAGTGAAAAACATATCTGTGATGTAGATAGGGCAGAGAAATGCATGTGCATACATACATACAACATTATGTAAATATTTTAAAACTTCAGTATGATTGGCTACCTCATACTTGGAATTTCAGAAAATTTCATGTAAAATCATAAAGGAAGAAAACATATATGACAAATCATATAGTATGCAGTACAAAACAGGAATCATATGCTATCATTAACCATCACATTTTCTTAATACTAACATCCATTTGAACACAAGAGATCTTTGAAAAGATATAAATAACATAAAGAACTTTATTGTTTTGAGTTTTTATTTGTAGTCATGCCAC
Organism: Uropsilus gracilis; assembly: GCA_004024945.1. Lineage (NCBI taxonomy): Eukaryota > Metazoa > Chordata > Mammalia > Eulipotyphla > Talpidae > Uropsilus > Uropsilus gracilis. Next base: position 41,816 of record PVHY01005351.1, on the reverse strand, counting down.
CAGATTGAATTTATAATATATCTTTTCAAAATACTTACAATTCCTTTCCCATTTTTCTTTCTAATACTTCTATGATAACCTTAGAGGATAAGATTTAAAATTGTTTCTAGTTTATAAATAGGGAAGTAAGACAAAATTTTGAGTTATTTATCCCATTGTAACCAACTAGTGAAAGATAAGAATTAGACTCAGCTTCCATTTTATAGTGCAATGCCATGTTTTACAGATGGTAATAAAATCTTAATATTTTTTGATAGCTTATCATGCAATTAGCTATATGTAATTCTTACAACATTTGCTGAAATGTTTATTTGAAGTGGGATGAACAAGTTCACACAACTATTAAGTGGGTAAGATCAAAGCTGATATCTTCTCATTTTAAGACTAATGTTCAATTACTCTAGAAAGCATTTTATCTCCATGGTTGAATGAGGGCCAATATATTATATTACTTCTTTTTTTAATTTATTAATTCCATCTCTCTCAAATGAGTCAGGTGACTTTATGTATAAAGCTGGTATAGCATATTAATTAAGAATGCAGAGTCTGATCCTATCCTTCAAATGAGTCAGGCGACTTTATATATAAAGCTGGTGTAGTATATTAGTTAAGAATGCAGGCTCTGATCCTATCCTTTGGAATAAACCAGAGGGATTAGGGTCATCCAGGTACTGACTCTGCTACTGCCTCACATGCCTGTTCAAGATGGCAAGTGTGACTTGCATTGTCCTGCACTCATTTGCCCATACTTCTGTTCTCACTGTGTTCCTACACTACTGGGGAGGGCTCAGCCACTTGGGTACAAGTCCAGCAAAAGCTCATGTTCTTGACCAGAAAGGGGATCCAATATGAAACTGAGAGCAAATGCATATCCCACGATATCAACCATAAACATATTCTGAAGTCATATAATGAGTCAGTCACCTGGGGCATTAGAATATAAATATGGAAAAGACAGCCTTCCCATCAAGACTGACTTAGAAATTACAAAACACTATGCCATGTCCAGCTTGTAATATTAGATGCCTAGGGAAAGTCTCCAAGACAAAAAAAAAAAAAAAAAAAGATTCCAACACCATCAAGTCCACTGGTGTTCCTGACTTTTGGAAGGACACAATAGTATCAAGCTTCTCTTTACCAGTCTCTAATATTTTTGATACTGGTTTTTCAACTGAAAGTAAAAGAAAAATACCCCCCCCCAATTTTAGTATTTACTAAGGTCTGTATTTACTTGTCACACTATAGTCACTCTGGTAGTGGGTTGGTGTGGGATGAGTTAGTCAGGCTTTTTCCTTCATTAACCTGTAACCAGTATCTGGGGTACTGTGTCTTCCCCATGGTTGTGCAGTTCAGTGAGTGTGGAACATGTATGAATATGCACACCTGAGTATAGGAGAGAGGAAATAAAAGAGAGCATGTACATGAGCACACAATGAGAGAACATGAGAGAATGCCAGAGAAAGAGAGAGAGACCAGAAAAAGAGAGCATGAAGATTCCTGAGGGACTGGGAGACTCGCCTACCTCCTGGCCCCCACCCCACCCCTGTGTGACCTAATGTGTCTGTGAAACTGCTAGAAATAGTAAAGAACCTACACAGATTGGTGAGCCTGATGATTGCCCAAACAACTGGTGATGAGAATGATTACAGGACAAGGATGGGATGATTACCCAACAACTGGGTAATCTCAAGAGTTCTTTGGAACATAATTTTTTTAAGTGACTCTCACAACCTAGCAGTAAACCTAATCTTCAAAATCAAAGATGCTTAATTTCTCCCTATAGAAAAAGATTTTGACTTTTCACTAGATTTACATATTGAATTATAGGTAAATAAAAAGAATGTAAGACAGTAACAACAGCAACAAAAGACCAATGTGGGTTCTGGGACAAGACGGGATCACCTACTAACCATATGTGCCTAGTTTAATATTTAGCTTCTTTGTACCCCAGTTTTCTCACCTATAAGTGGGGATAATTTAGTAGCTACCTCATCAAAATGTCAATACAAAAAAAGCTGTTTAAGATAAAGTTCTTGATAAGTTAGTCACATCTTAAAAACATATAGTAACTATACATAACAGTAGATCTACTGTTTATCACACACCTACCCATCTCAGGTGCTATGGGAGACAAGACAAAGTCCTAGATTGCCTACAAGAAGCAACTTACTCTCTTGCCATTTAATGAAATCATGAATATATTGGCTTTTATAGACAGCTCCCAACACTGCCTGAAAATAAAACTACATTCAGAGTAATTAGTAGAAAATAGGCACTTTAGAACTATACTGCATATTTCTCTTGAGTCAGGAGTTTTCATAATTCACTGTAGAGATGCTGGTGCACCACTAATTAGGGTAAACAACTTATAGTCTGTCAGGTGTTATGGATGATCAAGATTCAGAACTGGCATCAAACACTAAAAGCCTAAGCCATCTGTGTGAGTGGCCTGGTGCTTTGTTTCTCTTAACCACAGGGATACAAAGTATAAAAAAATGTTTAAGAAATAATATATTTATTATAGCAAGAGATGGATGTAGTAAAAGAGTGGATTGACTGAGTGGTGTCCAAATTTTTATGTGCTCAGTTATAGCTCTACTTTGCTACTGCAAGATGTAGTTGGAAACCTGCAATTATTGTTCATAGTTACATCCTCTATCTTCTTTCTCCTATCACATGATGTCATTTCTGTTTCACAAGTTTGCTTAAAAACATAAGGCTGTTCGTAGAACATCTGGTACAAAAATAAATGATAAAAGAGAGATAATACATAATTAAGAGCTATGAAAAAAATCAGATTAACAAATGATAAAACATCAGATTTTCCTACTGGAACTGAATATGTTGTTTAAGAAGAAAGAAATAGCAGGGATAAAAAAGGTGAAAAAAGAAAATTATAAGGTCCCCTGCCTTATTTTCTAATACTGGTGTATTTCATATTTAACTACTACTTATATCTACTCATTTAAAATATAGATGTGGAACAATGATTTAAATAAATTATAGTAACTCCATTGGATGGAATATTAAACAGCAGTATAATGGTTTTGGAGTATATTTAATGCATATTTTATAGACATTCCATGTCATAAAAAATACTCATAATATTAAGTGTAAAATACAATGCAAAAACCTCTCTATTTAGAAGATATTGTACATAACATAAAAATTGTTTTTAAATATCTTACATACACATGGAAGAGGTAAAAAGAAAATATATAAAAATGCTGACAATACCTAGGTCCTATTATGAACATTTATTTTTTACTTAGAAGCTATGAAAAGTCTTAATTTTATTATCAGAAACACTTTAATAATTAGTATTTCTTAATGCATGCAAAGAAACCAGCCAAGGTAATTAGACCATTTTCCACCATAAGTAGAGGGGAAAAAAATTTTTAATTCTTCTTTCTTTGAAGAAATATGAGATTTTCTAACTAGTTACTAACTAACTAGCATTTGATCAGTTTTGTTATCTCTCAAATTCAAATTTTAACACATACTAAATGCCATGTATTTGTACATACATGTGTATAATAGATGCTATCATTTTAGTTACATTTATGCATGAAATCACTTTATTTACACCCCTGCATGAAATCATTTTAAAGGCTTAAAACATTTTCAGAATACTATATAACTTTGTATTTTCTTAATTTTTTGTGGTATTTTTAATGTAAAAAATAATAATTATTGAAAGATATAGTGTCTTCTTAACATAGGACTGGTCTTAGGACAAAAGTTCAGATGAAGTTTTCCCAAGATGTCCAGAGTAGGCTTTTCAAATGTATCACCTTGGCTTGAGAAACTATGGTCAATGGAAGTCCCATGAATCTTGGAGAGAAAATGTCACCATTATTTTCAAAATTCACATTACCTAGATTAAGGGATATCTCCAAAACTCAACCATTTTAGCAGAAAAATCTATGTTAAGTCAGGGCAAACATCTAGAGGCAATTATATGTCATACGTAATCATACATTTCTCTCTCCTTGATACCTCAGATCCTTAGCACAAGACAAAAACCTCCAGTTTAACTTTAGCATTTCCTGTCATGTAAAGTTTTCACTATGTGTCATTAAATTTGGTCTTTTGCTCCTACTGATATCTGATGTTCAACTTTGTCCAACCTCAGACTTCAGAGGAATGGGGGCATTTTCTTCTGTGCCCCAAGATACACAGACACACACACATTAAAATTATAATTTGAGATAGTGGAGAGATATTGAAAATAGAAATTGGGAGACTGTAAGACAGAAAAGAAACAGAAAATTCCATATTCAAAGAAAAACATATCATATATATGAGTTTTAATGGAGGACAGACTTGTGAAAAGAAGCTATGTTGACCATACCATGGAGAGGAAAAAGAAGATCCACTGAAGACAGATGCCAAGACCTGAAAGACAGAAATAGAATGAAATACTAGCACTTTTATCCTTCATTGACATTGTGGGACTGAAGCAAATAACTATGATGTCTATGACATCTTTTTTCTTTTGATATGAGTGAATGGGGAATAAGAAGAAAAAAGATGGAGAAAATTTCAGGAATTGTACACTCTAAATTCTGTGTCAGAAAAGTAAGCAAAGGTTTTTAATGCCAGAGAATGCCTTTGGGAACTTCTTTACCCCTGTATGTTATTCTTAATTTTGGCTGCTCCTTCTTTTTCTCCACCAAGAGGTTTAATTTTTCAATTTGTGGCACTATTGGTATAACACATGCCTCATTAGCTTGTGGGAGGTAGCTAGACTTCATTAATTCAGTTCTCACATCATTTGCTTTGCACACAGTCATAATTAGCTTCCAAATAACTTAGGTAACTTCAATAGATTTATGAGTATAATTTTAGCCTATATTTAGTTTTTCACTCACTCTTCTCTCTCTTTTTTGATTTTTATACGAGTTAAATTTAAAAGGATGAAATTATTTTGGGGAGTGATTTGGTATCAAAATTTTGGGTATTCAGTTGTCTCATGTGATTAATGCACATTGATTTTGGTGTTTTAGTAATTTTATTAACTTGGAAACTCATAAAAAAAGCAAACAATTGATTTTAAAAGACTGTTGAAAATACTTTAAAATATAAATTTTTAAAAAATGATACACAAGCCTGGCCTCATACCATTTCATTATCCTGTGTTTAATGCTTCAGTCTATATAGAATACTAAAATTATGTTTTGGAAAAATACTTTTTATATGGAACTTAGGGTCTATGAACAAAATCCAGGTCATGAGTTGATAATGTTGTTGTAGTAGGTTGAAAAGAAAAAAAAAATCATAGTATTTTACAATTCCTTCCATGTCAAGATAGAATCTATTTCTTCTCCTCCTGAATCTGGAGTTAGTCATGTTCTTTAGCAAATATGAACAGAGAGAAGAAGAATGTTTATACACTGAAGTATCCAGAACTCTGAAGATATCTAGATTAGTCTACTTAGAGAGTGGAAAGATGTGTGACCCAATCTGTTTGGTCATCTGAACCAACTGCCACACTGTGAATGAACCAGATCCCAGTATAGCTGCCTTTGGTCAGAGGAATGAATTTAGGTAAGAGTATTCAAAGAACAACCCAGCTGAGCCCAACTTGACAATCCACAGAATTAGAGTGAATGAGCCAGTGGTGTGTTTGACATCACTAAGTTTAGGGTTTATTGTTAGGTAGCAAAGTCTATTGATAAGTAGATATTTTAAAAATTATCAGAATAAATCTCAAACCCTCTCCTTAATAATCAATATAATTTTAGAATCAATTGATCAATGAAAAACTATTTAAAATTGCCATGGAAACTGCCCTATAGTACAACCTGGTTGATCCACAGTCACTAAAGTGTATACATTAGATAAACACTAAATATACAACATGAAAACAGGGAAAGTAAGCAACCAATATGTCTGCTACACTAGAGAAGCTGATACTACAAAACCTCCACCTCTGAAAAGACAACTCAAAATATCTTAGCTCCATAGTAAGAAACAAAAGTAAACACTATGTTTGATATTATGAGCTTCACACAATAAAGTCTCTTCTCTTTACCCATATGGGAAACTCTCAGACTTTCAAGAGAGCTCATTTAGTCAAATTATGCATAATACTTTAACAAATTGAATCATCTAGTTCCCAAGAGAAAAAAATCAGAGTAAGATATCAAGTTGGAAAGAAAATTTCTGACAGACAAGCATGATGACACCAGAAAGAAGAGCTCTAAAGAAAGGAATTGATATCAAATATTTCAAAAATATATCCAATAATAAGTAAAACACTTAAGATTATTGAACAATCCAATCTTCCTAAATGATTCCCAGTGCATCATAAACAAAGTGAATTATCTGATATTCTCTGATATTTTTAAAAACCTATTAAACTGGTGTAAGTATAAGCTATTTAAAAGGCCCTCACTACCAACAACCACACCACAATTTAAGGATGGGCAAAGAAACAAAGTTTATGTTTCTCCAGAGAAAATATGAAAATTGCAAATAAGCAAAATAGAAGATAGTTAAATCACCCTCAATAAGGAAATGCAAATAAAAAATGCTGTGAAATAACCATGTCAAACCTATTAGAATGGTAAAAAGCAGAATACAACAAATGTTGGCAAGAATACGAAAAAATGAAACCTTTATATATCACTGTTAGGAATGTAAAACAGTACAACCATTGCGGAAGGTGGAATGACTGTTCTCAATAAACTAAGAGCAGAATGAGTCAATTCCATTTCTGGGTGTATGTATAAAAGAACTGAAAATAGGTACTCAAATAGATGTTTGAACACTAATGTATGTAGTTGTTTGTATCTTTCACAATAGTCAAAATGGGAAAACAATCCCATTGTTCATCAATTGATAAATGGACAAACAAAATATGGCCTATACATGCAATAGAATATTTTTTCAGTGTTAGAAAGCAATGAAATTCTGAAACATGCTGCAACATTGAAGAACCTTGAGGACAGTATGCTAGGAGAAATAAGCTGAAACAAATTATAAATATCAGATAATTCCACTTATATGAGGTACCTAAAATAGCCAAACACATGGAAAAAGAATGGTAGTCACCAGGAGGGTGTAAGGAGTAATTTTATAGTGGGAATGAAGTTTCAGTTTGAGAAGACGAAAAATCTCTAGAGAGAGACAGTGGTGTTGGTTGCTTATAATAGGAATGTACTTAATGCCACCAAAGTGTACATTGCAAATGATACATTTTATATAATGCATGTTTTACCAATATGAAATGTCAACTATCAATTAGTGGTATATATAAAAATCATTGGTAAAGAAATACTGGAGACATAATGATTTGGCAAGTTTTTGTGTAATTTGGATTGGACATTTCAAGGGCAACAAATTAAAAACTAGGTGAACCCTTAAAGAAGAGGAAGCATGCTGGATGAGGGGTACAGTATATAGGAGGTAGATGAGCTGCCCTCCCCCCACCACACAAACACACACACACACACACACACACACACAAATCTTCCTTCAGAGAATGAAGAAAATATAGAGGGCTATTGAGAGAAGGGGGTGCAGGGAATGTTATTATTATAAAAGTCAATTAAAGTAAGAGAAATTAAAATATAATTTAAGTATCTATCACCTTGCTAAATGTTCTGTAGATGATGAAAATAATGTGCTCTTTAAAGAATAATAATCCTAGCAATACATTACACATCAAACAGAAGGGGTTAAACGTACCATCAAACATGCTATCAGGTATTAATCAGTCATGTTTACATGAAGTGTTGAGGAGCTAAGCCAGACTTTTGGTGTTAGGGAGAAAGGAAAAATGGAACACTTTAAGAGAACACATGGAATGGAATGTTTGTTGGAGGTAGAAATACATAATAATTATATATATATAAAATATTTCCCCACATCATTGACAGAGGCAATTTAAAGTGTAGAATTAAGTGTAGAATTAAGGTATGAAGTCATAAGCCTGGTACTCTGGGTAGAAACAAGACTTAGACCCTAACTTAAATCCAAGACTGCATTGTGTATAAAAGATGCATTGCAAAAAAAAAAAAAAAATAGAAAGCCCAGCAGCCGACATGCTGTGAACCACCATATTCCTTCAGTATTAGCCCTTCTTTCATGCCTCCTGTAAAAATGATAAAACTGAAATTTAAAATAATAATTAATGCTTTGTTTGATAATTTTCAGTCAATATGTAGACAAGCAGGTTGCTACTTCAGCAGGGAATGAATGCAAATGAAGTAAACAACTTTCAGCATACATATTTAGACAAGAACAGAATTTTTTTCTGTTATACAACCCCAAATCATTGCAAAATAGAGCAAAACCATGAATGCTAAATAAATTAAATACATTAATATTTAATTACAACATCCCATAGTTCACCAAGTGTCCCCAATCTGAAATTTTATGAAGCTCTAAAGTAAAATGACATAATAAGCTGCATGTTGAAAACCAACCATAGTCTAACGTATCTCGTGTTTTCAGCATAGCATATTAAAACAGAATGTGCTTTAGTTTAATACTATAGCCCAGCACTATCTAAATAAAAATGGAATTGTAACTTAATTTTATTTTCAAAGTAAGCTATCTGATAATTGAATATGTAATTCTGAAATTCTAAAGCTGAGAATGCAATGTTCCTCAACAAATATAAATATAAGTTGTGTTTTAATAATGGTGACTAATTGCTTCTGAACTACACGTTCTTCTTCATTTCTTGTCTGATTATTAAACTCATTAACATGCACAAAACAATTCACAAACTTTATAATGAACCCAGACTCTGGAAATGAAACTATATTAGTGAATATCATCAGGTGCGGTTTGTAGGGGTGCCCTGCTTTTAAAAAGATTCATCAGGGTGATTTTTTTGACCCCATAGAGAAAGATCACATACATGTCTCCAGACCTCACCAGCCTGACTTAACAACAGACGCCCAAACTTCCCTTATCTCTTCTGGCTCTTAAGGGAAAGGATTCCAGTCCATGAAAATGTCACCAGCAAGGGAATCCCTGAACAGGAAAGAATAAATTTGCAGTTATTAGCTTCCAACTTTTTCTTGTGGGAATTGCCTTCCTGCATGAAAATCACTTGTCACTGCCATCATTTCATGTGTACTGTGAAAGGTCAGTACCCATGTCAAGGTACCACCTCCCTGATTCCCATAGTTGAGGAGTCTTCTCTGCAGTGTCTTTCACCTACTCTGCACAGGGCTCCTTCACTGTCCTTGGAGAAACCTAGCTTGTCCCACCAGTGTCATAGCATTTTTCCTGAAAGGAGTTCCTTCAACTCCTTACTCTACCTCACTCTACCATTGCTCCAAATTTCCAAACAGATAGGATCCATCCTACTCCCTCCAGTGTTCATATTTTCCCCAACATATACCCAAGGCTACATCAATTAAAAAAAATTTTTTTCTCAAGTCTAAAATAAAATCTCTTAGGCACATCAGTGTGTGCTAATAGATGTTCTTATAGGTCACCAGCATACTAGTTTGGCAAACATCAAGATGTTTATTCTCTCTCTGAGTTTAGCTAGGATTCACTTTAAATGATCATGGACTGGAATTATTTTTAATAATTTAAATATAACAGAATAAATGGCAGAACCATAAATAGAAGCATAGTTATGTAACATACTGGTATGTACCAGCATAAAGGGATTAAATACTAGACAGAAATATTTTTTTCTCTTTTATCTATTCCTATTAACAAAAAGGAAATGAACCACTGCCTGAAATCACCTGAAGGAAAGTCATAGACTATTTCAAGAGCATAGTCTCAAAGTGATGAACTGACTTATCTAAAAATCTTTTCCTGTTCTCAAAGTTTGGAATTCATTTGAAGTTTGGAATTGGCCTCATTTAAGTCCTCTTTTCATTGGATTTCCTTCTGAGTAAATGCTTGCTACTTTGTATATGGATGCTACAGTTTAAGAAGTGCTTTAGGGATAAAATACAAAAAAGACATTATTCCTTTTATATCCTTTTTCTTTAACAGAATGTAATGATCTATTTAAAATAAAAAGAGGTATTTTAGTGAGGTAAGATGTGACTTTTTAAAAATAAGTTGCAATATAAATATGCATATATACATGTAGAGAAACAATCAAACAAAAGCCTAAAATTCAAATGTTGTTAGTTTTATACACTCATACACATATTACACATATATGCATATACATATAGTCATGTAAGAACAGTGAGACCATTTTTAACTCTTACTTGATTTACTCAAAGCTTGTACACACATTTTGATAACAAAGTTTAGGTGTCAGTTCCTATGAGTACAAGAAGTAACTTCAAATTCATCAGCAGTAAAGAGGTTTTCTTGAGTTTGTCATTTTCAACAGTAGTGTTTACATATAATTTCAAAATTAAGATGTTACCTTTTTTTCTTCTCAGTTGGATGAGTAGTTCTACCTTCCATAAATTCAAACATGCAGTAGTTTTCATTAACTGGACACATTCAACTATCTAAATATATGTTTGCTAAAATGGTTTGATAATCTGTCTTCCAAATGACTAGAGTTGGGACAGAAAACATCTGGGAAGTATATAAATATGTCTCTGGGGAGGAGAAAAGGGGTTATTTTTAAAGAAAAAAAGTTAATGAGTCAAGATATCAATAATTTAACCAACCATAAGCCTATTTTATTTGAGATGAATTTCAAGGAACTGGGCTGGTAGGAGCCAGGAGAAGAGGGGCAGCGAATGATATTATTTGTCAAGTTAAAATTTCTACACCAAAAGGAAATGGAGCTGGCTATCAGGAGATTATTAAATCTGACTAAAATATTATATCTAAAAATGAAAATTATTTCAATTGAACTCTGTCTTGGAGAGTTTATTTAGAGGTAGAAATTCATATACTAAGACTTAGGAATAAACCATCAGGTAGCAAAGTCTATACTTAAGAAAAATGTTAAAAATAAAAGAAAACTTAAATATACTTTAAGATATGCTTTAAAACCCTGAGTAAAAATAAAAAGAGAAAACATTTGTGGAAAGTGATAGGTTTGTTCTACCTGTCCTGTCCAGAAGACAGAGGATATAACATAAAACCACACCAAAGCAGAAAGGCATAGATTCATGTGCTATCACTAGCTTCTAGAATAGGACACATAATTATTACCATTCCATAAGGAAAAAACAGTTCAGGTATGTCCAACAACAACAACAAAAAATTTAAAGTATGCCAATTTCAACTCAGTTTAAAAAAAATTAAAATTAAAGCCATAGGATAGTATTCTTTCCCAATTAACAAAAACATTTTTAACAATTCTCTCACCTAGTTTGGCCCCATTTATACTCTTTCAATGAACAACGCTGACTTTCTAGAACTCTCCTTTTATCACTCTTGAAGCCAGGACCCCAACATGGCCAGTACTGAATCTGGGATGCCAATATGGGCAGCATTAAAATTTAGGCATTGATGCCATTAGCTATGTCTGAAAAACATGGATAAAAGATGACCTAAACAGGATAAGGGTACTTTTACTTTGTTACAAATCCTAAGAAGGGAAGAGGAAATGTATCACCTAGAGGATGTGCAGAGGGAAATTGGAGCCTTTGGCTTTTAGAGAGGGGGAAAAAAAGATAAAAAGGAAAGGAACAAAGACTGAGACAGAGACTTCTGGGGAAGAGGAGGAACATAAGACTTGAAGGTGTATAAGAAGAAGCCTGAGTGCTGATGCTGGGCAGAAGCCCCCTGGAAGAGTGAGCTGGTGGTGGCAAAGAGCCATGGTGGCTGGCAGAAAAGTAGCTGGTGTGAAGAGTGTGGCACCACAGCAAGGTGACATAGTGAGCTAGTACATGGAGATGGCTAGGGACTTGGAAAGATGATTTGTGCATCAGCAATTGTGGAAAATGTTTGAAGAGTCTTGGAGAAGTGGAGCAGCTCGGAATGCTGAAGAAGCATAGAGAAGACATTGGAGAAAGATTAGACTTGGCAGAGTGCCTGCCTCAGGTTTGGAGGGGGCAAAGGGACACCATCATGGACATGTGTTTAGGGCTTTCGTACTAAATGGTGACTGGGGTAAGATAACTAACACATGTGGCTTTAAGAACTTTCTGTTTTCCCTGTTAATATCCCCTTGTAAATAAAGCCTTGCTGTTAAATTGCATTTTGACGAGTGGTATGAACCTGAGGAAACCTGGGTGGCAGAAGCTGCATTATATGTGGCTTGCTGATTGGAGGCTTCTTCCCCTTTTTTGACCTGATTTCACTCTGAGCTTCCAATGCTCCAAGTTCCCAAAACCTTTTAAAAGGTATTCTCACCATTTCCTGCATCCATCTGCACACCACACTGCACCATCTCTTTCTCAAAATAACCACAGAGATTTCCTTTGGAACCACTGGTCAGAACTCTCAGAGAAAGGTGAACATTTCCCTCCTCCATCTTATCAGTCTTTGATATGCATGGAGGGAGCCTTGGAAGTAGAACTATTCTCTTCCTTTGACTATTTTCTCTCTGAGAAAAAACTCAATAATCTAATTCCTGCAGATTAACTTTCTCATCTCAGATCAAATTTCCATATTAAGTTACAAGGAAAAACTCCCCCCCCAAAAAAAAAACCCCACTTTGTTAAGGGGAATCCTTCTCTCCTTCATCTCTATAAATGCTTGATGATATCTAAAATCAGGGTAATGAAATCCTTCTTTTGATAATTAAATTAACACATTTTGTGCTGAGTTTACTAAAGCTGAGTCAAGATTAAGCAGGCAACTAGTTTCAATGAAAGGGACTAAATCCTTATTTTTATCAGGTAGGGTAGTGGGGAATGTATGCTGAAAGTCTAATAATATAGCATACCTAAAAGAAAGAAAAGTCTCTATTTAAGTGGAAAGGAATTCAGAAGATGGGTTATTGAAAAACAGAAAAATAATCTTTATAGTATTCATATCCCTGTCTAGGAAACTGCAGGTAACACCTGGAATTTCTCTAGAGAAAAAAAAGCTTTGTCAAATGGTTCTTATTATGTTCAGCTGGGGATGCATACAACTCCATTTGAATGATGTATGAAGCTTTGTTGTAGCTATTTTAAACATCTTTGCAACAAAGAAGTGTGTTTTTTCAAGAAATTGTTAATCAAAATATCACCATATTACTACACATCACTACACTACACATGCACACACACACAGTTTTAATGAAGTTTAGTCTCTGTAAACCCAAAGCTTAGGGATGGGGGTGGAAAATGAAACACAAATCCATCCATGGGGCTCATTTAAATATTTATTCCTAGCACATTAATTCCCACAAGGGGTCTAGACCTGTCTGGAGACGTTTTTTGTTCCTCAAACTGGAGAATGCTATTACATAGTGGGTAGAGGTCAGGGATGCCGTTAAACATCCTGTACCCTGCAACAAAGAATAATCTGGTCAAAATGTCAATAGTGTTGAGTTTGAGAAATTCCCTTCTAGTATAATGTGGGATATATGCCAATTTGTGAATGTTCTTTCCCTTTTACTTCCCAATTTTCTCATCTCTTATCCCAAATCTATTGGGTAATCTTCATTCAGAATACTGTAGTCTACCTAATTTACTATATTGTCCTACTTCAGCTTACTAGATCACCTTTATGCAAGATCACTTTTATGGTGCCATACTATCATGAATTTTTGGTTTTCATACTTCTGGCCATGTACTTCAGAATGACAGGGATGCTAGATGGGTGTCTGGATGGATTTATGCAGAAAGCATCCACAGAAACCTTGAGGTGCTAAAAGTCCCATCATCTCTAACTGAAAGACACGTTATCAGGAAGCTCATACTCAGGATTTACTGTTAAGTTCTTTTAAAATGTTGAGTTTGAATAGCAAATAATTAAACATGAAAGTATTTACAGGTTATTTTTTAATGTTTATTTCTTAGAGCAGTTTTAGATTCACAACAAAGAGGAAAGTACTGAGATTTCCCATGTACACTTTGCCATACTTGCATAACCTTCCCTATTATCAACACTCCCAACCGGAGTGCTGCATTTACTGTAACAGATGAATCTACACAGACATAGTCTGTGTTTTAAACAGAGTATATTCTTGTTGTTGTAACTTCTATGGGTTTGAACAAAATTTTAATGACACGTATATATTATTCAAGTTCAAAGATAATTTCACTAAAAAGAGCCTAAAAATGCTCTGTGTCCTGACTGTTCATTTCTTCCTCCCTCACAATACCTAGCAACCACAGATCTTTTTAATGTCTCCATAGTTATGCCTTGTCAGAATGTCATATAGTTGGAGTCATATAGTATGTGGCTTTTCAGATTGGTCTTTTAACTTATCTGTATGTATTTATGTCTCCTCCACATCTTTCCATGGCATGTAGCTCATTTCTTTTTAGAGTTAGATAAGTTATTTTTTACAACATAGTTCATTTGTCTTTTTACCTACTGAAGGACATCTTGGTTGCTTCCAAGATTTTTGGCAATTATGAATATTTCACTTGTAAAAGAAAAATATTACTATAAATTCATTAAGAAGAATTGTCATTGGAAGACAAATAGAAAAAAAGTACTTAAATCTTAGTCAAAGCATTTATCAAATACTCTTGCACTAGTTTGTTTCTCTTCTGTTTCCCCATCTAAATGATATTGAAACCATTCAATACTTTGAGTTACCAATACTGTGCATAAGGTAGGTTCTTAAAAAGTGTTTTTGATGAATAGGTAAATCAGTTCTAAATCAGAAGGCAGAATGTGAGTTATAATTTTATCACAACTTGATTGTATGACATGGACAGATGAGTTATTTTGCCTTAGTTTATTTCCTCAACTGAAAATAATTATATTCAAATAATGACAATTTCAAAATGCATTAAGTGATTTAGAACTGGTCATTCTTCTGCTAGAAAAATACAAGCCAAAAATACTAATTTCCTCTCTGTTCTTATTTGGAATACTATCCCTGATCCATCAATAAACAAAGTCCCACAGAAAAAGTTCACCAGCAAAGTTAAATCAAATATATATCATGCTGGGCATAAAAAAAATGAGAGGTTAAGCTGCACACTGAGAAGGTCAGAAAAATCCTGCAAAATGTTAGGGAAAGAAAAAATTGTTTTATTAAGTGTTTATTTTGCCAGACAACATGCTGGGGAAAAGAAAATGAGTCAAATATTATCTCCTTTTTGAGTAACCAAAGGACAACCCCAAGAATGCCATGAACAGGTTTTCTCAAAGACAGAGAGGACTGGAACCACCCACCAAGCTTTAACACATTCCATACCTTGCTATTCAACCCATTACAATTTTTGTCTCCTTAGGGTAACTATCAGACACAGCCACTCACTAAGGGGTCTAGGTCACTTTCCTCAGGAACAGGAAGGTCAGGTTGATAAAAGATGAGCAATTATTGCTAGAATGAGTTAACTAACTTCCTTTCATTTAAAAAGATTCCACTGACATGTTTCTAAAAAGAAACAAGTTTAAAATAGAGTTACTTGTCTCAGGCCCACCATGACTTAAAACCAAATTTGGGTGTCAGCCTCACCCAAAAATAGAAATTTAAGTTAACCAATCAGGAGATTCCTGATGAGCATAACTGAGGTAATCTGCATGATAAGCTCCACCTGCCACAGGGGAACTGGTAGGCATCTAGAGAACACCTCAATGAGTTTTACTAGTTTTCGAGGTAAGAGTTTAATAGGTACTGTAGGGAAAGAAAAATAATTTCCCCCTGTCCTTCTATTTTCTTCATTGGGATAATTCTTATAATAAAAAACAGATTCACAGAATAAAAACCAATGCTTGATGACATAGATACCCATTGTAAAACATCCCAACCTGTGCAGGCTCATCGTTGACTTGGGCAAACAAAAAAAGAATTTTGGAGCTTTCAATATTTAACTGCCTTTAATGCTGAATCAGTGGACAGGACACAGGCAGACAGGGAGGCAGTAATTGAGCCATTCTCCAAGCTGCCATGAATCTTCCCTTTTATCCATTGCTTCTCAGCCCTGGTGTCTGTAATCCCATCTGTGTACCCTGTGCTAATACTCCCAAGTGCTCTTCTGCATTACTACCATGTCACTTGGGGGTAATGCAATCTGTGAGGAAAGCAAAGTTGTAGGTGATAGCTATAGAGACCAGGCAGAAAGAGAAACAGAGCCTGAGTCACTCCATTTCCCCTACAATACCTCCTTGAGGTAGACCCAGGGATATTAACTAAAAAAGCCCAAGCCAGCTTCTTAAATAACATCTTCGGCCAAATCCAAGCCAATTTCTTAAATATATTGGTGGTGGGGAAGTGGGGAGGTAGAGGTTAGAAGGTAATCGGCAATTACGTGGGAGGTTATCAGGAAAAGCACAGTAAAGAAGAATATGATTGTTATGAATATTTAAATTTACTGCATCTCCACTGGTAAGAGTTTCTGGAGATTTGATCACCCTCCACTTGTTGATATAAAAAAGAGGGAGACCCCCTTAGAACTGGAGCTTTTTTTAAAATATATATATAAATGTCTCTTAAAAAAGGATAATGTCTGTCTGGTTCTCAGAGTTTTTCTTATGTCTGTTGTTTCTTAAAAATAGCCAGCCCACAATAATAAATATACCCAAGATATAGTTTTGGGTGGAAAATTTTGTTCCTCTTCAGTACTCACGTTTGGAAAAGACTACTTTGAAATATTCAGAAAAACTCTCAAAACTTCCTCCAACTAAATTAAATGGAATATTGACAAAATAACCATCATATCAGTTTGTCTTTCTATTGTGTTGTGTCTGTTTACTATGCATGATAGGAAAGTACGTATAATTTTGATTGAGATTGAAAAGAAAAGAGAGAATGTCAATGCAAGATTTCCTTACACTCTATTAAGGGACATCACACATACTTGTTTTCTAAAATTCAAATTTAACTAGGGGTTGATGTTTTTATTCTCTAAATCTCACTATCACATGACATTTATACTTTGCTCAATCAAATCCCATGTTAAGTTCCTAATCAAAAATCTTAAAGCTGCTGCCTCAGTATTTTCATGGAGAATTTTTTAAGAGTCAAGACCGACTGAAATCTTTACCCTATACATACAGTAACCTTTTGGGAAGTGCCATTTCCTGCACATCCATTCTTCACAATTCAGCAGGCTTAACAATGCAGGGTCCTGAAGAGCCTGCAGCCAGGTGTCTCTCTCAACCATTGTTTGTGAGGCAAACCTCAGCTGCCTGGGGTGCCTGGATTTGTGGAAGCCACTTATTCTCTTTTAAATGTGAGAAGCTCAGCAGGTCGAAATATAAACATTTTTTCAATCAGGTTTAAAAGAACAAGAACAAGCTACAAAGGACATAATCAAATGCCGTCCAAATTACAAAGCCATAAGTTCCAGGCCGACCAGATTTCAGTTTTGTGAATATTTTATCAACCATTTGAACAATAGGAAGCGGCTGACCTGCTTGGCTCAGCTATCAAAGGCATCTGTTGTTATCCTGTAATGACAAAAGTGGGTCTGCATGACAATTTAACAGCAAAAGCCACTTCTTTCAATTTATCCTTTAAAAAACTGCCAGGTAATTAACTTCACAGCAGTTTTGTTGGCAAAGTAATACTAGAGATAAAATGAAACATTCATTAATAATTGACCGTAAAAACTGTAAATACTGTTGCACTAATGTAATCACTAACAGAAGGCAGAGCAAAATGACTGGAAAACTCCGGAAAGCAGTAGTCACCAGTCAGGGTGTTCAAACCCCAAAGGGCTAAAACAGAAAAGAAAATGGGAGATCAAAAACAATAGGTGAAAGTGAAATAAGGTCGAAAAGAGGGGCAAAAACCTCCAACTTACAGACCACAGGTTCATATCAGCCAGTCGTAGCAGTTGCCACTCAAAAAGCAGTTCAGCAAGGGATTTTTTTTTTTAGACTAGGTCTGCTATTTTTGCCCATGGAACTGCAGGCTCACGTTGCCTGGGGTACCACAGACTCAAGCAATCCCCAGCCTCAGCTTCCCAGGTAGCTGGGATTACAGGTGCATGCCACTACACCCAGTTATTTTTTTGGTACTCTCTCACTATGTGCCCCCAGTGTACCTCAAACCATGATTCCTGGCCCCGGCTGCAGCTTCCTAGGCTGCCGCTTACAGACATGCACCACAATGCAAGGAATTTTATTAACAAGGGAGTTCAACAAGGAAAATGAAAAGTCCTTAAAGCCACAAGTGGCAGTTATCTTACCCCAGTCACCATTCTCAGTCCCAAAGGTCCCAAAGACACAGTTCAAGATGTGCCCCTTTGCCCGTCCAAACCTCAGAGTTTGGCACTCTGCAAAGTCCAGTCTTTCTCTGGCATCTTCTCTTTTCTTCTCTCTCTAGTATCCTGAGCTGCTCCGCTTCTTTAAGGTGCTTCAAACTTCTTTCACAATTGCTGATGTGTATACAAATCAGCTTTCCAAATTCCTGGCCATCGCCAGGTACCAGCTTTCCAGGCCACCTTGCTGCAGCATCACACTCTCCACACTGGTCACTCTTCTGCTGGCCACCATGACTCCTCCCCACCACCAGGAGGCTTCTGCCCAACCTGGTAACTCAGGCTGCTCTTTACCAGCCTGCCATTCTTTTCTCTCCTCTCTGGAAGGCTCCGCTCCCTCGTCCTTCTCCAGATGCCAAAATCTCTGAACTATAAGCTTCACTCCAAGATGCAAGTCCTCTCCCAGCTGTTTGCTCTGCCAGTGTCTGCAATTGCTAAAACCAATGAAGAACCTACACAGATTGGTGAGCCTGATGTTTGCCCCTACAATTGACAATAAAGATTGGTTACAATATAGTTGTAATGCCTTCATTTTCATAATCCTGTGGGTTAAACTGAAGTATGATGATCAGGTGAAAGCATGATTAAGTATGCTGAAGCCCAGTTGAAATCAGGTCAAAAGGGGCTTCCGCCTCCAACCAACAAGGCACAGGGGGGAAAAATAGCATTTTTAAAATGTGGTTTCTACAACCCAGGTTCCCTCGGGTTCATATCACCCGCACTTAGCAGTTGCCAGTCACATGCAATTTAACAACAGGGTTTTATTTACAAGGATAATTAACAGGGAAAACAAAAAGTCAAGTGAAAAGTCCTTAATGCCACAAGTGACCAGTTATCTTACCCCAGTCACCATTTCCAGTTCCAAAGGTCCCAAAGACACATGTCCATAATGATACGCCTTTGCCCCTCCAATCCTGAGGCAGGCACTAGCAAAGTCCAGTCTTTCTCCAGCATCTTCTCTTTGCTCCTTCTCTCTCCAGCGTTCTGAGCTGCTCTACTTCACCAAGGCTCTTCAAACTTCTCCAGCAAATGCTTATACAAAAATCAGCTTTTCAAATCCCTGGCTTTCTACAGGTTCTAGCTTTCCATGCCACCTTGCTGTAGTTCTACATTCTCTACACCAGCTACTCTCCTGCAAGCTACTCTCCCACCGTGGCTCCTTGCCACCACCAGCTCAAACTTCCAGGGTGCTTCCCCTGGCCAGGCCACATGGGCCTGTCCTATCAGTCCACCAGTCTCATCTCTCCTTCATTTCTCTCTTGACTCATCCTTTTTAATTGCCCTTTTCCCACTTCTTGCTTCTTCTCATGGGTCTTTCTCTTAGACCTCACCCACCAGGGCATTTTGGCACCCATACAATTTTCAATTGATTGTGTCACTACCCCTGTATCATAGTGACCTGAAAAATACAATCTAGGGAGTCTAGAAAAATAATCATCTAGAAAAACAACCCATGACTTATTGATTTAGTTTACTGGTATGCAGCTGAGTTTTTCCTTGAATCTTCCTCATTCTATCTTCTGTCACATCGGATCATGTACTACTACCAATGATAGCCCACCTGGAACATCAGAAGATGTATAATGTATATAAAATCCTTAATTCCCTGTTAGGGACACTTAGTCTTTGGATATGAATCAGCTGAGTCAGTACCCATACTAATAAATCTGCTTCTTGCCAGCCCTGGTGTCCTTGTTTCCTTGGTGCCTCTTTCAAGACCATTAATAACAATATGTAAAATCCAACAAGAATTTTTCTTTAAAAGGCACTCCCTGAGTTAGTGAAGTCTTTTGTGTGATGACACCATCAAGATAAATAACCAAAAGTCCATCACAGAATATATAAAATGCTCAATTAAGCTAGCATTAATTCTTCATCAAAGTAAATGCCCTCTTCTACTTTAAGGCCTGTGTCTTGAGGTCATTTCATTGTCCTTTTGCTCAATACTATTGACAATGACCCTACCTTCCAGTTACAGTTTAGCTGTTCAATTTTTTCCCTTACACCACCTTGTAAATTGGCCCAAAAGTGGAATGAGCTTAAAAGAATCCTTGAGTAAATAAAGCCCTTCCAAAAAAATATCTGCAATTTCCCTTATGCAGAAAACAAAACAAGAAGCAAATGAATCAGTTCCTTCTCTCTCAAGTGGATGTATATTTCAGTTTCAGTATCTATGTCACCCAAGCATTCTGAGCAAAATCAACAGAGTTGGAGACTAACCTCACAGTAAAGATAATTTCTTAGCTTTTACACTTGTCTATTGTTGAAATAATATATGTTTGTGTTGCTTTGATAGGAAGATCTCTAAATAGCATTGAGTCTTTCCCACTGAGCATAAATAATAAAATTCTTATTTTTCTATTTTTTGTAGTGGTGGAAGAAGACAGATTTGAATTTGCTATTAAATTACCAAGGACAAAGCTCAGAAATAAAAAGCAAGATTTTCTATTCTTTTTAAACTGTTCTATGCAGCAAACCACATAACATTCTTGGTAATTATTTTTAATAAGCTGTTTAAAAGGAAAAAGCAATGCTGTTGCAGACGTTGTAGCCAACGTTGTAATCCTAAGCAAAATCTCCTTTGCAAAAGACTTCTGTTGCACCTATGGTGACATTAGAGCATCAGCAATCTGTTTTAAACTGGTCCATAATTTTTGGTGCAATTCAGAAATAATTGCTAATGTGCTTTTTAACTTGCAATTTTCAGAGTCATAAACCTTAAAATTCACTCTGGAAATATGGGGCTCTTTACTTCAAATTTTGAGGAAGGTAATGCCTGATATTTTTTTCTATATGTTCTTGTTAAGAAAGTATTTTGAATCTCTACAAGTAAGGCATAATTTGCTCCCTTACACAAAGAACAAAAGGGAGAGGAAAAAAAGGTAAATAGACAAGTATTTGGTTACCACTCATCAAATTAATATGCAAAAACATGCTTTTTTGATTCAAGTGCTTTAATCATCCTCCTTTCCCAGGTCACAAGAACAATATATAGCTGAATAAAAACAAATGTAGCCCAGTTATTTGACTTTAGGTAAGACAAATAATCTCACTTTTAACATCAAAACATTATCTATGAAGGAAGATTTCAGGTGGCTAGTTTAATCCTCAAGTTCTGAAAAATTATCCATTGTTTCATGTAAATGTGAAGTGAAAGTTCTCCAGTTTTATTTCTTTTATCATTCTGACAGTAGATTTGAAAATATTGAGTTTATAAACTATTCATTTGAAAATGTTTTTATCTCTAAATATTGTTCTGCTTTGGGTTATTTTTCCACTTTGTTTCATAATTTGCTAAATAGTGTCACTATTTAACAAAGATAAATTATTCCAGTACTAAAATTATTTAATAGGGTTCTTAAATCAGTTACACATCATTTCAGAGCACAGTGAATTCCTCAAATTTGTTTATGCCCAAAAAATCTACTGCACATTAGATTCTAAAACTTAGCTTTTCTATAAATATATAAATATAGATATTAAAATCAAATATCACTTTATATCTCCAGGTAATTGCAAATGAATATAAATTAAACACTAATTTCTATAAAACTAGCTAATAAAATATGATAATCTTTTTTAAGTTTTAAAAAAAATTAAAATGTTTTGAAAACAGATTTCCTAAGTGACTGAATTAAAGTTTGAGATGTGGTCTCCATCAAATTGTTGAAATGAACCTATATTTTCTCCCTTACACAAAGAATCTATATTAGGTTCAATAGGTCAAAATCCTAAATTAGTCTGCCTCACAAAATAATAAGCTTTCTTTCTAGTTTACAAATGCTTTAAAATTTAAATTTAATTTTATAAAACAGAAAGAGTTAATAATTTAGGGTATTGGGATATTTTTTAAATTGCCAGGAAAATGAACAATTGACTTTTATAACTGGATCATGATAAAAGGATATAATAATAAGTAACAAATAAAAATAATTCCTATTTCCTTTTTGTCCAGAATTCTGTGTAACTTACCTACACAGAGCCCAATTCTGAATTCTCTATTAAAGCTTAATAAAAAATATATTTGATTTTGATGATATAAAAATATTGTAGTCAAATAATCATGTTAAATATTTTAACTAAAATGACATGCTGTGCTTTTGCAAACATTATATATGCAGGGTGGGATGATACAATATTTCTATATACCAAAGACCTACAATGTTTATCATATTGCAGGTTACTCAAGAACGTCTACTGAATTGATAGTAAGCACTATGAAGGAGGAAGAAGGGGAAAAAAATCAGAGGAAAAAAGAAGTCTATCTTGGCAAATTATATGTACTTATGCATGGAGTAGTCAAGATATACATACAGAAATATATTTTTATATACAAGAAATGAAACATGTTCTTAAAGTTTCCAAAAAGCAAAAAAAATAATATTTTGAAATAACACTTCTTCAAAAATCCACATGGAAGACTTGTTTGAGAGAATAACTATCGTTTATAATGTGCAGGAAGGAAGGAAGGTATAACAAGAGGAAGATGGAGTCCAGGGTGTTGATTTACTGCTAGCCTTTCCTTGCTGATTTATGGAGGTGCCAAGGAAATGTCTTTAGAAGAAGCCTGTTTCCTTTTTCAGGAAATAGTTAGTGCTCTGACACTCAGGCATGGAGCAGAGGGAACAAAATAAAATGTGGAAATTAAGGAGATTAAAAACTAATTTTAAAGTACAATATGTATTTATTCACACCCCTTTAGTTTTTACAAACTATAAATATTTGGCCAACAGCAGGTTATATGAAATTACACTATAATCCTTCTCTGCCAAAAATACTGTCAGTGTTTGTAGTGTCATTAGGTTCTGACATTAATCCATACAAATTCTGGGTGACAAAATCCTGCAAAACAACCCCAGTAAAGAGAAGATACATCTCAAGACTTATAAAAACAAGTAAAACTGATGTTTTTTATTGTTAAGAAAAAAAGGATTTTTCTGATTAAAAAATGGTCTACAATTCTTAACATGGAAGTTACAAGATTTATACTACCAATAATGAATAAAAAATATCTAATGCTAAGATTGAATGAAATTCTGAGAAAGCAGGAGTCCCTGTTCCCCTCTCCTCTTGAGGTCAACCCAACTACTAATTACCACTCCTGAGAAAAGTAGTGACTGCCTGCATCCTCTACACTCACCTATTGCCTCCAATACAGAGAAGCAGGGAGAGGCTGACAGGAAGTGCCACCTTGTGAAACATAACTGCCAGGGGGGAAATTGACTACTGACTGAACCAAAAAACAGTAAGCAGGCATAAGATAACTGAAATTCCACAGGACAAGAGACTTTAAAATTAAACATGATTTTCAAATTGAAAATTTAGTTATAAAAACAAAATTTAGTTATAAAAAATGAAATTTAGCTATAAAAACAAGTATCCTCTCTCTCTCTCTCTCTCTCTCTCTCTCTCTCTCTCTCTCTCTCTCTCTCTCTCTCTCTCTGCCCCCTCCCTACTGCCCCCCCCCAGGCTCACGTTGCCTGGGGTATCATAGACTCAAGCAATCCCCAGCCACAGCGTCCCAGGTCGCTGAGATTATAGGTGTGTGCCACCATGTCCAGCTATTTTTTTGGGAACTAGGTCTTGCTACGTGACCCAAGCAGGACTCAAACCGTGATCCCTGGTCCCCGCCGCAGTTTCCTAGGCTGCGACTTACAGGTATGCACCCCCATGCCTGGCTAGAACAAGTATTCTTATAAACAAATATTTTCATGGAAAATATGAGGAACTTTTAAGTGCAGATCACAAATGGTAGGTGGTTCAGAGGAGGAAGTTGAATGAAATATGATAATACAGATAATAGAAGAATTCTCTGAGCTGAAGGAAAAAATTGAATCCATAGTAAAAACAGCTCATCAAATTCTAAGTATGTTTAACAGCTTAAGTAACAGATGCTAGTTAAACTACTGTTATTCAGGGAAATATATGACAATGTCCTATACAGAGAACCTATGACAACTTAAAATACAAAACAAATTAATCCAAATCAGAAATTATTTCAAGATAAAGGAAGATGGGAGGAAGTATGGGAAATAATAGTAAATACCTACAAGACTTTTTATGTAATATAATAATTATTAATTTGAAAGATACAGTAAGTCACTGAAAGTACCAAATGGCCTCATTAAAAGTTAAGAATTCAACAAAAAGTAGGGCAAATATATGATCAAGTAAGTCACTAAAAGAAAATAAATAGGCATTAAACATGAATAAAGGAAGTAATCAAACTTATTTTAAGAAGAAAATGTAAACTAAGATTAATGCCAATTATTTTTAGTTTTTAATGTTAGAATTCTGAAGAGTAGGCACTTTCATATACTAGTTCATAGACTACAAATTGATGCAATTTTTTTCTGGAAAACTTTTTGGTAACATATACTAATATTTACATGATGACTATACCTTAACAGAGAAATTTCCGTTTCAGGAAAATACCCAGCAGTGTTAAAGAGGCCCCAAATATGAACACCAGAGAAGAAAACAGTACTTGATACTGTTTGAACATATCATGATACTTTCAGAATATGGACTATCATGTGGTCACTAAAAATATGGTACAATACTATTTAGCTTCATATTGATTTTCAATAAATGTTTACTAAGTTAATGAACAAATGGCTTAAATTGATTCAGTGAAAAACACAGTATACCATGTTCTTAATTTCATTTTAGTTGCAAATATACATCTAGAATATGCATTGGAAGAGTAGTAGAGAAAGCTGTATTAAATATTTATCATGACTATATTTAAATTATGGAGTTGCTGATTTGTGCAATCTTTGGTATATTTCCACAGAATTTTCAGGAATATTATAATAAATATACATTATCTGATGTAAAGGAGAAAAAAATGCTAAGATTTTATGTGACATACTTGGCACAGAGTGAAAAATTGATAAATTTTATCTATTTTAAATTAGTTCTTTAAACATGGAAACGAAGTAATCATTTAAACATAGAAATGCAGTAATCATTTTACTAATGCAAAGCATTTCATCATATTTAAAGATATAGACAGCTAACATAATAATAAATACTTACCAAGCACCTACTCATTATATTAACTTTTATAAAGCTACTTCAGAGTCCTCTCCTTCTTGTATGGAGTTTTATATTACATGTGAGAATTATTAGTAATCAGTATTTGAAGCCAACATTATGGGGTTTCTCAGGAATTTGGATGTCAGTTCATGTGTCAGGTCATGTCTAGAGCACAGTACAGAGTCAGTATCTCTGGTTCACGACACTGTGATGATTAATAATGTTATTTTAACAGAACTGATCAGTTGAATTAAGTTTATCAGTCTTCTTCCCAATGAACAGCTGAAAACCTATATAAGTATGCTTTCTGTGTGCTACAACCATTTCTCCCTATATATAAACTTTAATTTCTAATGGTATTATTTTTGTGTGTTCTGTGGGTTGTAATCCAACTTCCTTGGCAGAACTGTATAAAAATAATTAGCTTTGCAGAGTAAAGAGAATCTAGTAATAAAATTATATGGTAACAATCATAGCAATCACAAAAGCAAGTACACATCAGACACAAAATACAACATAATGTCACTACCACCTTGACAGATTTATCTAAACTTTATAGACAATACAAATGAAAAGAAAGGGTAAGGAAAAATTATAAAGGGAAACTGAATATCTGTCATGGAAAAATATCTTGAAGTAGGTGCATGTGCTTGAAAGAAGCAGATAATGGTCTTTGGTACCGCAAAAACATCCCTTATCATCCTCATTCATACTGTTATGATGGATGAGGATGTTCATACTCATCCTCAGCTCATACTGTTACAACAAAACTAATATAATACATGTTCTTTCACCCAACGTTGAAGTCTGTACATACTGTGCTGTTAGCCTGGAGACACTGCAGGAACTGGGGGGAATGTCAGACAGGATAAATGTGTCTGTCAAAAAAAGGAAGAAAAACCCCAGTTTCTCCCCATTGCTTGAGCTTAAAAAAAGTGAATTTCTTCATTCATCTGTGCTAGAGCCATCATTGTATATAGAACAATATATTGTAATGTGGATGTTTACAGAAAAATACTTATCCAACATACAACCTCTGTACCCATGATATAAAAATTAATAAAAATTTTTAGAATAACTTCCAAAATGTCAATCTGAGTGGGTATATCATACAAAAATCAATAATATTTACACATATTTCTCTACTATTAGTTATAAATTATGATTCTTTTATGAAAATGTAAGCCTTATAAAAAGCATATTTAAAACAAATACAAAATACTTTAAATTGTTGTATTTTATTAACAATAAGTAATGTGATTTTATTAAGTAAAATTAGCTGTTATTAGCCATAGTGATAGGACATTTAATTTTTAAATAAAAATTTGATATCACTGTAATACATTCTTTTTTTTTGCCTTTTTTATGTGTAAATGAGACAGTTTTTCAAAATTATTTGATCTTATTAACACAAAAAGGTTAGTATTTGTAAAACATTTTTCACAATTATAAAAATTAAATAAATTGACAATTTGAGAACATTAAGAATTTTTATAACTTATACATAAGATTATTCATCCAATTAAAATAATTATATAACTGCTAATATGTAAAAGTAATGTATTTTTAGTTGGTTTGTTCTCTTTTCCAAACTTAGTTTGCTATCATTTTATTGTACTTGAGTAGCAATACCAATACCATTAACATAATGAGTCAAGTAATTTCAAATAATATAGGAAGAGATAAAAGTGATACTATTGAGGTACCATTAACCTCAATAGCACAGTTTAATAGAATCCCAAAATATATCTACATCAAAACAAGGAAGATAAAATTTCATCAGTGGAGACTTTTTTACCCAAGGTATAAAGTAGAAAATATCAATAAGTGGTACATTTATCGGAAAAATAAGTCCTTACTGTAATTATTTCAGAAGTTACAGCCAGTGAAATAAAGCTTCTTCACCTTTGGACATTAGTACTAATTTTAAATATTTTAGAATTTTGCTTGGATACTGTATAAGAATTAATTAAATGATTATTATATCTCACTAAGTATAAAAAGAATGTAAATTCAGTGCAATCTTCCATTAACCAATTAGAAAATAAAATAGGTTCCCACTAATGGAATGAAATATAAAAACCAACAAGAGATCTCCAGGACCTATATAAAGAAAACTACAAAGATAGGCATATCCATACTCTTGAATCAAATAATTACTACTACAAAGATTTCAAATCTTTGTAAATTAACATGTAAATATAGAGCTTAAAATGATTTTGAAACTTATTTGAAACATTAGATTATCAAGAAAAAAGTCAAGAAAAATCTGAACACAAAATAAACAGAAAAGTGTTGAATACTGATGCTAAAATATCGTTAACTGATGTTAAAATATCATTAACCAATGTTAAAGTATCGTTAACTGATGTCAAAAATCAAGTTCTAATAAAATATAAGGCAAATTAAAGAAATAACTAACAGATTCTTAATTACCTATCACTGAAAATACTTAACAAAGATAGTAGAAAGGGTATAATAAAAAGAATCTCCTGTTGGACCATAAATATTTATTCAATCTAAAATTCTGTAATTCTATTATTAATGATTCATCAGACATACATAATAACAAGTCCAAACAGACATCTGCTGAGCCTGGTAGCCTGTAACTTCCCTTTATGAGAAATAAAGATGTCCTCTTAAAAAGGCAAGGCTCTGTGAATCCCATGTGTTTTCAAGTTCCCAACTTTACCTTAAAACAGAGGCAAATTTTCTCACTAAGGAATAGAAAATCAATGCAAATTTAACCTCTGGGAATATTTCTGTTCTCATTTCCCAACAAATCCCAGCAAAACATGTAATTTCATAGAGCCTTGTCACAATTTGAAATTCCTGAACCCCAGTCCAGATCTAATGAATCAAACACTTCTGAGCCAGATCTCAAGAATGGGTACCTTTTAAGTAAGTTTCCCACAGAGCACTTAGCTATGAAAGTTTGGGAATCTTGCATTAACAAATGATCTCTTCCTATATCGTGGGTAAGAAATGATACTCCATAATTTCAATTAAAATTTATTTAAGTGGTTGCAGTAAGAACATCTTATCCAATTTAGGAAAAAAAGGAAGAAACAGATACACCAACCACAGTGGTTAAGAGGTTTAACTCTGAGAGTATCAGAAACTATGAACTTCCTTGCACAAAAGGAAAACTAGCAATAAGAGAAAAGGAGAGTAAAAGAATTTGTAACTGTACAGGCAAACTAGCATCTGTTGTCAATCCCTTTATTCCCATGCGCACAGAGAAAAACAAATCTGCTGAGGCTACTTTCTTACACATTCTTTTTATTAATCCATCTATTTAGTAGATTGTGCCAGATACCATTTCACAATCTGCTTATTCAACAGTGAACAAAACAGAGAAGGTCATCATTATTATGGGACTCACTAGAAATGGAGATAAACACTAAACAAGCAAACACAAAATCCATAATGTGCAGTAATGGGAAGGAATGGGGATAGTAAAAGAGAAAAATGAGAAGTTGCATCTGGAAAATATTTAAACAAAGTATTACACTGGAGAGAAGTAGCTTGAGATTGTGGAGGCAGAGACTGGACTTCTTGGGGCACAGAAATTCCACAGAAACTAAAACAAATGCAAAGGCTCTGGGGTGAAAGTGATTTTAGTGCTTAGTGTCAGTGTTAATGAAAAGACATAATATTGAAAAATACAGATCGAATCATGCAAGGTCTTAAGGCCTCTGTGAACCTTCTGGATTTTATGTGCTACAAGACATTATTCAAAAGTTTTAAGCTAGGATGGTTGATTAGTATCTATTTGGTAGCAATATGGGGAAAAAATGTAGCTAGTCAAGATAGGAAATAGGGTGAGTGTTCCTAGTAAGGCATGATGGTGGTTCCCACAAGGACTATTTTCTTGTGTGAAAAGCTGAGAAGAGAGATGGTACTGATTACTAAATGAAAATAGAGCTGGTTTGAGGGACAAAGTACAGAAGCTCAGTCACATTATATGTGAGATGTGAGAAATGCGAAAGAAGTAGGCAGTATAATGTAAGCAGCAGGTGCACAAAACTATGGACTGAGCTGAAAATACAAATTTGAATTGCTTGCATAAAAGTGGAACTGAAATCATGGGAATGTATAAGATTACCAACAGAGACTAAATAGCTACAAAGAAGAAAAGAAAAGAGGAAAGCTAAAATGTCAACATTAGCAGTCTGGAAACAAATAGCCATTTCTAACTCATCCAAAGAACGTACATCAACGAGCCTTACCAGTACAGTCAACCTGATGTGAAGATTGACAGCCCTTATCATAGGATTTTTGTAGCCTACTGATAGAATATTTACAGCTCAACATGCATCACAGACCAATAAATGTGGTTAAAGAAGTTCCCAGATGCAGGCTGATTATAGTACTATACAATGTACTAGGTTATTTGCATGCATTTGGAGAATTCCCTGGGCTTTAGAAAATAATGACTAAGCACAGGGTGCAATGTTGAAATATATATATATATTTCATATGAAATAAATATATATATATATTTCACATATATATACATATATATATACATATATATGTATGTATATAGCTTTGATATCAGACAGCAGTACCTTGGCCTTGAGAAACGTGACTGTGGGATGTCAATCTCCAACTCACTCTGTTCAACATGTAGAAGACTGATTCCTCCCATCTCCCACTTTCAACTAAATAAGGTTCCAAAGTTCTTTGGTATTTCAAGGGTAGGGAAGTGTCAGAAAGAAGATTCTGAATTTGGCTACAAGGGCAAAATGATATTCAAATGAGATATCAGAAATGTACCAAATCTTATAAAATGAGTAATATGGGTTCAATATATGAGACTGGAATAATTACATTAGCTAGCAGTAGAGATACAACCTAAAAATGTATTTTTGTCTCTTCTTAAAACTCCCTTTAATTCGGTGCTATTGTATCTCCATCCCTGTTGCTGAGCTGCAGAGAGGACAAGCTCTATTTCACAAACAGTGGGACAGAGTGTTTCTGAGTGGTCAGGGTCAAGAGGCACGTACAGGCCATCTAAACAGAACCCTGTGTTTTGAAGTTGGTAGCCGGGGTCTGGCCACTATGTTAGAGAGAAGCTACATGGGATATACTAAAACAAAGAGTCAGAGTCATGCTTTCCAGCCTAACAAGTATCTTCAGAAATATCTTTTCCTGATTAATCTAACATGTGGCATCTCCAGACAGCTTTAACCACCTCTGAGCAAATTGTTTGTTCTAGAACATTTCAGGATCTTGATACCTATTATATTTAGCACTGAATATCCAAAGTTGTAGACAACAAGATCCTAACCTACTAAACAAGTCCTTTGTCATACGTAATATTAGCCCCATTTTCCAAATTAGAAACTGGGGCCCAGAGAGAATAAATGACTTGCCCGAGGTTGAAAGTGACAGAATAAAATCTGTGCAAGGTACTTTTGTAACCCTAAATTGTTTCAATTACACAGCAGTGATTCACATTTAAGAAATCAAACCAGATGGATTATAATTTAGTGCCTACCCACCTAATTAATTAGCAGTAACAAAATGAACTATGATTTTTTTCAGTAATCAAGGCATGATGAATCATTATTTAAAATTACAGATGCCAAACTCCCAAAACCCAAAATTCTGAGTCAGAAGTCTGATACATGGTTTGTTAAGTATATCTGTTAGGGGAGTCCCCATTTTCCCTGCCTACCCCCAACCACCTACATACAAGCATTGGGCTAACTATTGGGAACTAGGGAAGGAGTAGAGCAATCAGGTGAAGCTATAAAACATGAATGGCAGGTGTGCATGGGGGCACTTGCTCCTCTAGCTTTACTTGCTAGAGACTTGGTAGGGACTTGAAGGAGAGGTATGCAGCAAAGACATATAGAGAAACTTGAAAGAGACACATGGGTCTTCATTTGTGATTTTCTTTTTCTCCTCTTATCCCAGGTTTCTGGGGCTTTCCTTATTCCTTTCTTACAGTTCTCTGGCAGAAGTTACCACGGACTTATGGCAAACATTTGTGTCTCAGCACCCCACTTTGGACCAACTTGTTTGATTGGGCATTTGCCTATGAGGGGATGGGCAATTTGCGACATTTTACTGGAAACTATTACTACCAATATACCTTCTTCTCCTGTCTCTCTTTGGAAACAAAGTCTGCTGAAGATTAATCACACTGAGTCTGCTTCCTTGTCTTTATATTGCAGATGGAAGAACTCCATTTCATAACATGCACCCTTTAAGTCTGGGGTCCTTGTGTGCCCCCTAGTCATGTGCTTATATACCTATCTTCTTTTTTTAATATGGAAGCTCCTGGGTTAAATTCTCAGTCTTTATTTAGCATGTTATTTGAAATTGTTTTAGAGTCCACTAGGGCTTTTAGTGACTCAACCTATTAAGAAATCTATAAACCTGAGAATGGAAGCAGATAAAGGGTATTTGTTTAAGGTAAAATGGAGATGGAAATTATATTGTTGGAATATACATCACTCATACATACAAAGAGTAAGGAGGATTCCTTCTATTGGCAAATTATAAAACCAGCACAGAGGCCGGTAAAGCAGTGGTTATGGACATCAACTAACCTGACATCTGCCTGAATTGTGCTGGAATTTGAGCAAAGTATAGCATAGTAAATTCCTAATTTAACTTGTTCATAACTTCAACTTTTCAAAAGCAAAAAGAAAAGAAAAGAAAGAAAAGAAAAGAAAAGAAAAGAAAAGAAAAGAAAAGAAAAGAAAAGAAAAGAAAAGAAAAGAAAAGAAAAAAGCCAGCAAGATCCTTATTTAAAATGGGATTCATAGTAATTCCTTCCTAATGCTCCCTCACCTATTTGTACACTGAAATACTTATAAAATCATAGGAAAAGATGAAAAACCCAATTGCCCCCAAATTAGCAGTCAACTAAAAGCAAATATCTGGAAAGAATATCCACAAAACACAGAAGAGATTAATTCAGTTTACCTTCAAATGGAGACCTTAGTATAGTTTTACACTTAATCTTCAACTATAAATCTGAAAAGTGGAATCAGTCATATTTCAAGCCAACAGATACATAAAAACACAGCTCAACATCTTGTTTATTGAAAAATACAGTCTGGATAAATAGCCTTTTATTCAAAATATGGGCAATTAAGAAAGGACTATTTCCTAAGAGAGTTATTTAAGGTCATAGATTTGTTTTCTGAGTACTAGTATCTCTGCATCCCACAATTTTAATATACACTTTTTATTATTGTTCTATTTTCAAAAGTTTGCAAATCACAAGTTTTTGTGAATGTTTTTCAGTTTCCAAATACATACATTTTATCCCTTTTTCCTTTCACTGTCAATCTCTTGTCAATTGTTGCATGCCTATTTTTTTTTGAAATTTTTTGAGACTGCTTGTGAACGTATACATAAAGAGTATGTGTACATAAAATTCTGTAATTTATCTTGCATCTTTATCATTGACCTATAGCTAGAGATAATATAAAGCAGAAAAATTATGAAAACCTCATTACTAAAAATAAACAGGACATAGACCACTCAAATTTGCTCTTTCAGACAATGACTGAACCTTATTTTGCCTTACTTTGGTGACTGTAGATACTCCCAGTAACTCAAATCCTCTTCTGCAAAATAACAAAAAAAAATCTAAAGGTAAAGACCACATATACTATCTTCTCTAATAAATGGTAGTATTTTAGATATTGGAGAAAAAACCCAAGTTTAATATGATTTCATGTTATGTTTATTAAGATGCAAATGTCCTGTCAGTCAACCAGATTTTTATGTTGACCACTACTTAATGAACCACTGGATTATCAGTTGTCAACATATAAAATAATGATATACAACAGGTGAGGTATGCTTCCTAAAGGAGAAATAACTTAATGTTTTAATATATTTACATTGTGTGATTTCTCATCAGTAAAACAAGGTTTCTGGACCTGTTCATTGCCAGTTTACACTGTTGAACTAAGTTTATTTAGAAATAAGAAATGCACTCAATGTTTTTACATAAGTAAGAGATTGTTATCAGTTGAATTGTGTTTCCCCACAAAAAACTCATATGCTGAAATTCAAACACCTAGTATTTTAGACTAAGATCATTGCAGACACAATTTGTTAAGTTGGGATAACATCAGTTGACATAAGTCCTTACTCCAATAGGACTGAGTTTTTTTGTTTTTAAAGGCCCCAAGAAAAAATAAACTGGTTGAATGCCATATGAAGATAGAGGATTAAGTGATAGATTTATAAGACAAGGAAAACCAAAAATCGCCAGCAGACCAGTAAATGTTAGAAAGAAGAAAGAAAAAATACCTCTAAAGAGGGAGCATGACCCTGACGTCACCTAGATTTAGTACTTCTAACCTCCAGAACTGAGACAATAAATTTCCATTGATATAACTCAGATTGTGGTACTTTGCTATATCAGTCACAGGAAATTAATACGAAGATGTTTGCAAATATTTTTTAATGAACCTAACAAGGAGTTCATAAAAGCATCACATAATAGAAAATTCCAAGGTAGTATTTTTTAATTAAAAACAGGATAAAGATCGAGCTCGAATCACTGAATAAATATCAGAATAAAATTGAGAAAAAACAAGGAACCCATATGATTTTTTATTTTATGCTCATATTTGAAAGGCAAAAATGACTTGGAATTTTTCAGAATTGGTTTAATGAATATTTCCTGGGGGAATAAATTTATTTTGACTTAAATTTGTTGTTGCCATTTGAGGATTTGTTAATGGAACATAGAATATTAAGGATAAATAACCTCCTCTAGTACACAATTATGTGAGATGAGTGCATAATAAAATTTTTCAGTAAAACAATACAGAAATATTACATGAATTTCTAACAAAAAACATCTTTAAATGACTTGATTCGAATTAGGTCTTAGAAACAGCAAAATTTTTTTAATTTCAAAAGAAAAATGTATTAATTTAATCTACTCATATGTAGTGGTAATTTTTAATACATTCCCTTATTAGTACTCAATATCTACTAAAAATAACATCATAAAAATTATAAACACATGCACTGTATTTCTTATGTGTGATTTCACAGGAAGCACTATGTTGTGGGAATATGGCATCCATATAACTATATGGTTGCAAGCTCTCAGTCTAACGACAAAAGTTACAACAGAAAGAAGTGGAAAACATTAAAAGAAAAAATCTCTAGTAAAAACAAATAGGGAAGTAGATAAGTAAATAAGTGGATGGCTGGATACATGGATTATTGGATACATAGGTAAATGGATATGGGAAGAATTAAGTGGAAAGACCTAATTTAAGAAAAAAATTTCCCAATTAGGGCAACACCGTGAGACCTAGTCCCCAAAAAAGTTGCTGGGCGTGGTGGCACGCACCTGTAATCCCAGCTACCTGGAAGCTGAGGCTAGGGATCGCTTGAGTCTGTGGTACCCCAGGCAATGTGAGTCTGTGGTCCCATGGGCAAATAGCGAGACTGTCAAAAAAAAAAAAAAAAAGAAGGAAGGAAGGAAGGAAGGAAGGAAGGAAGGAAGGAAGGAAGGAAGGAAGGAAGGAAGGAAGGAAGGAAGGAAGGAAGGAAGGAAGGAAGGAAGGAAGGAAGGAAGGAAGGAAGGAAAGAGAAAAAGAAAATTGTTTCATTCTGCTGCAAGTATTCAGGTACTTAGAAATTATTGTCACCTGAGACACAAAAACTGAGATTATTCCCTAAACAGGTCAATCTATGAAACCTGGTTACTATCTAACAGCATATCCAAAATCAGTATTAACTCCCTGCAATATTATATGTATTCGTTCATTCTTTCACTTATGCAAACACATGACCGATGCCTATATAAGCTTGCTTGGTTTGTTAATCAATTTTGATCACATCAAGTTCCAAATGTAAAACCTAATTCGAATCAAGTCATTTAAAGATGTTTTTTGTTAGAAATTCATGTAATATTTCTGTATTGTTTTACTGAAAAATTTTATTATGCACTCATCTCACACAATTGTGTACTAGAGGAGGTTATTTATCCTTAATATTCTATGTTCCACTAACAAATCCTCAAATGGCAACAACAAATTTAAGTCAAAATAAATTTATTCCCCCAGGAAATATTCATTAAACCAATTCTATAAGCATATGTAGGGTAAATGATTTGCTCAAGATTTTTCCTCCATTAGCCTGTATAACCAGGAAAGGTTATTATACCCTCCCCATAAATGGGTACACCTAGGTCTAGTAGGTAGTGATAAAGGGGTGGGTTCAACCCAAGAAAGAGTAGGAGGAGAGAGGAGAAACAGCAACTGTTTCTTTGCTGTTTATTATTTAAAATCCTTAAAAAAAGTAATTCCAAGGGCTACAAAACTGTTTGACTGCTAGAATCAATGATGAACCTACCCAGATGGGGAGCTGGTCATGGTGTTAGAAAATGAACTAAAAAAAAAAACTTGAAGTTAGTCTCTGCCCTAGAGAATTTCACTGTCATCATATCTAAATTAATGAATCTTTCTGTTTTCAAACCTGAACCATAAGTTTAATTAGATAACTGAATTTCTTCATAACATAGTGACACCAACACAAATACCTTTGCCCTCAGAAGAGTTTCCACACCACAAGAGTTCTCACTCTTGGTTGCACATTTCAGTCATTTCTTGAGGATCAAAACACATGTAAAAAGTACCCACTCACAGAGGTCCTATATAATTGATGTTGGGTGAAATTTGAGCACTGACAAGAAGAGGCACCTGTGTGCTTCTATCTGCGGACCAGTTTGGGAACCACCTCCAGAACCCAAAGGTCTTTACATTTGACCTTTTGTGATCATGAATATATTACGAAAATGTATTTAAATTAAATTAAATGCAATGAATCTTACAGAAATATTCAACAAATGAAACATATTAGGCATACTTAGCTACGCTGCACCCTTTCTTTTTCAAATCAACTCTGAAGTTTGTTCTATTTTATTTGTAATCCTTGCTCAGATACAATACTAATTGCAGTACATATTAAGAGTCAACACATTTCTCCTTTCATTATCTCATCCAATCAACCCAACCTCAAATCTTTTCCTCATTGAGAAAGAATCCAGCATGCTTTCTTCTTTCCTTAAGACAATTCAATGATTAGCTATAAAAACAGTGTTATCCCTTTAGCATTTTCATGAGCCAAAATAGGGATATATAATTAGTGCAAGTTTTAAATTGCCTCTAACTAGCTAGAGAAAAAATGAAATTGACCTCTTAAATAGCTTGAAGAACGCACACAATGGGTCAGTTTTTTTAGTCCCACTTTCCTCTTAAAGAGTGAATATTAGGTATGATAATAAGTATGTCAAGGTCATGTTTACCTAATTCTAATGAAGCAAAGCATAAATCTCAAATTGTTAACCATCTGTAGGGAATGAGTGTATCTTTTCTTCTTCAGAAGTCAGGTAATTAAAATGGAAAAATGTGTTTAGTGTTAAAAGAAACTGGCATGTTACTATATTAGCTATGGCAGCAGCAGTCCATGACCACATAATGTCATTAAAGTGATCGGAAATTATGTGGTCCTTTAAATTGCTTTATTTCTCTCAGTAGAATATTAATTTCAGGTGAGTAATTTAAACTGCATTAACAGCAGACTCCTTAAGATGACACTTCATTTAGTTTTGAAAGTTGCTGCTATTTAAGATATCCCCCCAGCCTACCATTTCACACTGGTGTTAACGTGTGCCAGATTGTATATTGTTTTTCCAAAATACCATGGGGGTGTCAAATGCTTTATTGCAAACCTGCTGCTTTATGGGAATACACAGTGTAAATAAACCAGAGAGACACTTCTCTAAATTGCCCTATTTTACATGGAAAATGTTTCAATTAGATGTATGAAATCAACTGACAGTTTTATGAACCAAATCATTTTGGAAATATCCTTCCCATGCACTAGATATCATCATAAATTCAAAGACCATATGGTATATAGTAGATCCACAAGATCTTCAAGGACAGGCAAACTTATACTCAGCATGAATCTCTATTCCAGTGCCTCTGTCTCCTTCACTAACAAATGTCCACATGACTAAACTTTCAAAGTTGCTAGACTGGTACAATGAAAGTGCCCCAAAAAATCATTTAAGAAATCAATAGGATTATTTTTCTTGTAAATAAATAAATATTCATGTTCCTCTACACTTCCATGAACCACAAATCCAGTAACTTAGAGACAAACCAATAGCATCTGGGCCAAATGGATGACAAGTTCCTCTGAGTTAAGAATGTTTATATGCCCGGTGTTTTGTTAGGATCCCTAACCATCAACTCTAACACTTTAACATGGATAATCTTTTGTGTAAGAATAACAGTCATGGATGACTGAATGAGATTACAAGATGGATCAAGAAACACCATAACCATACTAACAGCAAATGTATGATCTAAATTTGCTTTTGACCTTTCACATCTTTCTCAAAGGGAAGGACTATATTCTAAATTGGATGTGACAAAGTTATTGATTCAATTCCCCCATCTTAATCAAATAATCCTCTTTATTTTTCTTCTATGCCTTCTTTTCTATTAATACAAGCTTAGAAGCACTTTCAGAGATATGTAATGTTCACTTTTTGCAATACAGAGCTGTTGCTTTCTAGACTGTAAATCCCTGTGACTTGCTTTCCTTTCCTCCTATCAGCTCCCTATATTAATCTGCAATACCTCTCTGCTGTGACTTGAGCATGTGCTGCCTGAATTTTGCTTTCTTTTTATTGTCCTTGCTGCCACTGTTTTTCTCTTCTAAGCTGTTCAATGCAGTTGCCATGATACTTCACTGTCCTGACTGCTAACTGCCTCCTGAATCAAGCTCGAATATTCCAGGGCTGTCTTCCCAGCAACAGCAGTTCAGTCTATGGACTCAGGCCAGTCAACCACTAATATGAGTAAGCACATCTTTTTAATTCTCATTGTCTGCACAATGGGAGAGACTACCTTTCCAGAAACCTTCAGTCCTAGAAAGAAGAAAGACCCAGAGTTCCCAAAAGACAAAAGATATCAGGATTAATATTTTAGACTCTGTATTTAGATGGCTTCCTGTTTACTTCCCTGAGAATTATCATTGTCACTGCTGTGAAACTAGTCATATGAGGAGACAAAGCCGCCTGTCACTCATGAGGTTCCCATGGACAAGCGTGCATTCTCTAACTCATGAAGAGACATTTCAAAAACCTTGAGTTAATTATGAGAAAGAAGACTCTAAGTCACATAGCAGGAAATTAATATCCAAGGAAAGAAAACAACCATCCGGGATTCCCTTAAATTATGGGCAATACAACATTAGTCTCTGTTAAAGACATAAGTGGGGGCTAGGGGTTGGGGAGGTGATGAAAACACTGGAAAGAAAACTTGCTCCCTTTCTAATGAAAGAGATCAGAACATGCAGCCCCCAAATTGCCACTCTGGCACATGGATTATTTGGAATTGAGTGCAATTTAAAAACAGCAAATACAAGAGGGACTATGCCCTCCCTCTTTCTACCTAAAAATACAGCATAATTTTCCCTTTGTGAAGGTTTGCCACCTTCCTCCCTTCCTGAAGAAGAGATGACTTTTATCCTGAAGATGGCACCAACTTGACTCTGCATCAAAAAACAACTGATTTCCCTATGTCCCACATACAGGTGATATCACTCAGTATTTCTTTTTCTTTATGGCTTATTTCCACAAGCATGATTCCTTCTAGGTCCCCGGGGTATACAATGATGTAAAAACTATATACATGTGCAATCACTTAAAAAACAAAATAAAGTAAAATTAAAAATATTTGAGATTACTCTGATGATACATTATTTTCCCTCCTATACTTGCTTTCTCATAATTTGCCTTCTCTAGGAGCCAAACTCCTTTTCCTTTATCTTGTCATGTCTTGTCTTGTCCATAATTGATCACCCTGTTTCAATGGTATATAAGCCCCTGGACCTAATTAGTTATTTGGAGTTCTCACTTCTTTTCTGTTTAGTTCCTGTATGCATGCATAATAAACATTTTCTCCTGTTAATTTGTCTTTCATCATTTTAATATGCAGGCCCCACTCACAAAAAAATTAAGCATTTTAAGAAAAGTTTTTTTTTCTTTTCATATACTGACACTGAGCACAATTACAATCATAGGTTTTATCCTTCAACAGAAATTAGTAAAATGCTCCAGAAAACTGATATTTTTATTGCAATAAAATAATGCAGCGAACAAAAAAGAAATCACAAATAGTTTTAAGTCTTAGCTATGACAACTTTACTGTACTCCTTCCAAGAAGTGTTATTTTCTTTTTATTTTTTTTATTTTTTTTTTTGGTGGGGGGCATGTTACTTTTTAAAAATAATTTAAACGAAGGGGCTACACAAAATGAGAAAACTTATAGCCCCACCCCTAATAAATATCACCTGGGCCATAGTCGCTATCACCTTGACACCTTGTAGTAAAAGCAGCAAAATTTAGGTGACTGACAGCACTTGTGTGGGCTGAACGGCTGAGAAAAATAACACCATTTAGTCTCTGGAGAACTTGGGCAATTTATAGGTTTATATAGTTTTAGCCCATCTTAACACTACAAAGTTGTAAGGGAGCAGATATTGTCATTATAGCATAACAAATGGGCAAACAGATTCCAAAAGAATAACATAAGTGAAGTTATTTGCAGTCTAAGAAATCAGGACCTCAGCTATGAACCAGAACAAGAAAGCTGCTTTTTAAGATGTACCCTGGACTGAGCTGTCAGGTGAGACTTCTTCTCAACAGGAATCTCTCTCCCCCTTCAACATATGATGCTTGCAGCCTCAGATGAAATCTAAAGTCATACATTCTCAATTTTTATTAGGATTAGTCAATAATCCAGTCTTTCAGGAAAATTTTCCCCAAAGGAATGCAACTTGTTTTCCAGAGTGCTGTCCAATTCTTGTAAAACTTCACTTTGGATACAAACATTTGCTCAACTTTTAGAGGTCTCATTTGATATATCAGATTTTTTAAAACATTTTATTGAGCTAAAGTAGATATAACATAAAATTCAAATTTGAGTAGCATTCTATCCGAATAAGTACAAACATGATATTTGTTCTTTTGAATCTTACTTATTTCACCAATATTAAAGTCTTCAAGATTCATACATAATGTTGTCTATATCAGAATTGTATTCATTTTCAAAGTCATATAATATTTCACTGTATATGTATACACTACACATTTTGTTTATCCTTTGACATTTGTGTTGTTTCCACCTTTGGGTTATTATGAATAACGCTGCTATAAATACTGATATGCAAATATTTGTCTGTATCCCTGCTTACAATATTTATGGATATTCTACCTAGAAATGGAATTGCTAGGTTATATAATTCTATGGTTGATTTTCTTGGGTATAACTACTTTTTAATTCCATAAAGAAAAGTTTTATAAAATAAGAAAACTTTGACTACCCAATCCAACCTGGAATTTGTGCCCCAGAATTTCAGTATCCTCTACTGCCTATTTCTTATAGTTCTCTTGCCCTTGGA
This sequence comes from Uropsilus gracilis, assembly GCA_004024945.1. NCBI lineage: Eukaryota > Metazoa > Chordata > Mammalia > Eulipotyphla > Talpidae > Uropsilus > Uropsilus gracilis. The sequence continues at coordinate 1,071 of PVHY01005351.1, read as the reverse complement.
GACTATACTCTGAAAGATGGCTGACAATGCCAGTCACACACAAAATCTAAGAACTTGTATAGCAATAATCAGTATGTTGTATAAAAAAAGTGTCTTCAGTAATACCTGATAAATCAACCCATCTTTTACCCAATTCTATTCTTCATTCCAATGATTATGATTGTTCTGTATCTCTGAAAGACCATTTAATAACTTCCTTCCTTTCTCAGGACAGTTATAACAGATATATGTAATAAGGAATGTATGTTCACCACAACTTATAATTGCCAAGTTATATAAACAACATAAGCACCCAATAACAAATGAATAGATTAAGGAAATGTGGTACAATGGAATACTACTCAGCCATACATATATACTCTTGTCATTTGCAACAAGGATGGAGCTGGAGGGAATAATGCTAAGCAAAATAAGTCAGAAACAGAAAGACAAGCTAATTGGTTTTACTTATTTGTGGAATATAGAGATGCTATACAATGGGTCAGAGAGAACCAAATGACTAACAAACCCCAGAAATCTGACTGTAGAATTGAGGCTACCAAAAGGGCAGAAGAAAGATGAAAATCAGGGTGTGGAGGGAACCAATGCTGAGGTGGAGATCCTGGGTATCTTGGTGGGTGTGTTATGGTAAAGTGCACCAGATCCTAGGCCTCAGCATCATAAATGATTTTATAAGCCAATGCTACCTTAATAAAAATTAATCCATCAAATATTTATTTAACTATTGAATGAAAAACACTTGATCCAAAAGAAAAAAAAATTATATTAATATTTAAACATGACTAGGTGCCTATGCATTTCTACTAAAGGCAAATATTCAAACACACACACAGGTCTCTTCTTTTTTTCTTTTTTTCTGAAATTCATCCTACTACTCCTTATCACTGTGTTTTCAAAAACCTCTGGCTTAGTAAAAAAGTTTAAGCAACAAAGTACATTTATTGTTAAGAAAAGGAGTATCACTCTGATCAAGGCAGACATGGGATGCTGACACTGAAGGCTCTCTCACCCAGTCTTCTTGGTCTCAGAAGAAAGCTTCATGTAGCTGCTTCTCCAAGAAGATTCAGGCCG
>PVHY01005350.1:0-84041 GCA_004024945.1 Uropsilus gracilis | reverse complement strand
TATTAGGGAACCCTAGTCACTGTCACCTTTATGTAGTGATGGTGACTATAGATAGGCTCCTCAGGCAAATAGTAGCAACTGCTCATTTTTAAATCTTATTGATTGATTTGAATCTTATCTACTTTAATTTTGTTTAATTTAATTTTCATTCAAATGTTGGCAACTCCCCATCTACAACTACTACACTTACATTGAAGACATGCTAATCTTTGAATATTGGAGAATGAACAGAAGGGAGATGACCTCCAGTTCTTTCTTCATAGACGGCATTGGTCTGAGCCTACATGGGTCTGTCCATCTGTTGCTTCTGTTCTCAAGATGGCCTTTGAGCCTCTCCCAAGTTCATCAAACTGCACAGACTTGCCTCAGAGACTCTCACTTGCCCTTCAGACCAAAGCACAAGGGCAGCTTTGTCTCCTCTTGAACTTGCTCTATGGACTTTTTGAGGGTTTGGGTCTGTCTCTGTTGTGGACACATCAGGCATAATGGACCATGGACCAGAATTGAGGTCACCCATGTCCAGGTGGTCTTTTCTGGAGATTGCAGGATAGAGATGCACATTTCCCACAGCCACTAATCCATCTCGTGCCTCCTGTACGTTTCCCATTTGTGCTCAGCAGCAGCTTGAAGGGGGTGGCTTCTTGGCATCACCTGTCCTCCCAGGACCCCCCAGTGAGTATCCATCAACTGGGGAATAGATCGCCTTTGTCCACTCCAGTGCCATTCTGTGTGTCTGTGAGCAGCAGGGACACCATGGGAGTCAGGGATACACTAACCAGAAGCCTCTGAACTCTGGTTCTGACCTTGTCATGTGGTCAAGGCCCTGAGCCACTTAGTCTCAATCAGCCTTTGACACAGAGTCATAGTCATCCCTCCTCCAGCCCTCCTTGCACAGCACTCACATGTTCACACACACATGCATGCACATAAACACATTCACACACATGTACATGTGCCTACTCACACCCTTCACAGCACAGCAAACACCTTTTCCTGTGCACAGTGGAAGTCTGACAAAGGTCATGGAGATCACCACTCTTTTGTCTCTGTCTCCTTTACATTTTGCACCTATAGTCTAGACTCATTTCCTAGGATTTTCCTCTTGATCCACAGCCCCATGCATTGCTCTGTTTCTTCAGTTCATTTCAAAAGCATCAAGCAAATGACATGTGTGTGTGAGGCTGGCGTGACTGCCACGGGTACCGGGGAGGGTCCCTCTATTTCCCACACCCCCCTGGATGTTGTCATGTGGAGCAGGACAGCCCCACAGCTAGATCATTCTGCATTTCTTCAGACTTTTTTGGCTGCAAATGATAGAAAACCAACTTGAAGTATTTTAAACATCAAAGGGGGAATTTATTGGCTCATGGAATCAAAGAAAGATTTAAGGCATCATGATGAAGAAGGGGCAAATATGTTCACCCTCAGTCTGCACAGAAGACAGAGAGGGCTGCGAGAGAGAACTGCCCCGTGGTACCAGGTTTGGCAACAGAGTCTGGGACCCAGGTTCCTTAAGGGAATGTGGCTTTTTAATCAAGACACTGGGCTATTTCAGCAAGAAACTCAGTTTGAAGGAAAAAAGAGGAGTGGGTCTTATTCATCAGTGCCCCCAACGGAGGCTGGTTCATTCAGCTGGGCCACACCCAGCACAGGCTCCTGGAGGTGAGTGAAAGCTGTGGGCTCTCACCTGGGTGATGCTATAGCCAAAGCCTTTACCTGCAACATGGGACAAGCCTTAGACACCACTGAGTTTGTGCAGAACCCCCGCTCTTCTCCCAGAAAAATATCTAGTTCTCCAGGTCCAGCCTCCAGTGTGGGATCTAAAGCAGAGCTTTTCAGAGTGGATGAAGTTTTAGATCCATGCTACCAGACACAAGTGAAAAGACAGGCAGAGGCAGATGTGGGTGCTCATGGCTCAGAGACAGCCTCAGGGTCTCATCTCTGTCTGCTTTTATCTTTGTTTTTCTGTGGGGACTCTGGCTAAGGAGTTATTGTGAGAGTCTCTGCTTATCAAAAAAATTAAGTCAAAGAAAAGCTGGAAAACCACAAATTTAAACATAGGCACACCTACCCGCCCCTCCATGTTGTTTTTCTGAAATAGATCAACTTCTCTGAAAATCTGTGCAGCCTAGAGATTCCAGGAATTTTAGAAACATTACCTGTTTATTTCAGCTTGGACGTGACCCACACATCCTGCCCACGTGGAGCAGGACCTTGGTCGGATAACTTCTTAGAAGCTATGAGAAAACATGACCCCCGGCAGGAGGAAGGCTGCACTGTTGAGACGCAGTTATTGTCAGAGGAGCTGAACTTGGTATTTTTATAGCCCCTTAAGTGGCCAAGTGCTATGATTCCTTTGTACCATTTGCCCTTGGATGTCTCCCGATTGAGCTAGAGACCAAGACTCTGGGGAGTCCCAGGTAGCTCTGACCAACTGTCTCTCCAGCCTCATGGGGCTCTAGTTCCTTGGATTTGCCAAGTGGGCACAGCAGAACCAGCATCCAGTTCATCTCCCCTGGGGCCTCCTCTGAGTCATCTGGAATTTTCTGGAGAGATGGAGCTGCTAATTCCAATGTGTTTATAAGCATGCTTAGGGATAACACACTTGGTGGGGACCAGACACAGGCTCATGAAGAGAAGGAGCAGGATCATGGTTTCCCAGAGGCTAGAGCAAGGTTGAAACCCAGGTGTGACATCCAGGACTGATGGGAAGGCAGAGAAAGACAAGGCAGACAGAGCAGGGCTAGGGACACAGGGCTTACCTGTGTGGGCATCACTGGTGTGGGCACTGTCCCCCTTTGAGGTCTCCTGAGCTTTCTCACCCGAACCAGGCTGCTCACCTGAGCCAGGTTCATTAGCCCTCTTTGCCAGCACCAGCCCCACTGCCTCCGGCTACAGGTTGTGTGGTTAGCACTGTTTGTCCCTCCCAAAGTCCAGAAGCCCCTTCACACACAGGAGGGCTCCAGCATCTCTTCCTTTTTGCAAAGATCCATTATGTAGGAGGAAAGGACCCAAGAGACGGCTAGACCTGGGTACTTTCTGTCAGGTCAAGGGGTAGAGATCAAAGGTCACAAGAAAGTCAGGAAAATTTTCCTGGGGGGATTTTGGGGGAGGGGGGAGTAAAGGTTGAGCCTGGGGGTAGCCAAAACTGCAGGTGATGGGACTGAGCTCTTTGGGGGTACTTCTAACTCCCCCAGCAAGACTGAGGGACTCACAGGTGGCCACCAGGGATGCCCACTGCACCAAACCGTGGAACGCAGGGCAGGCTGAGAGGCAGTCATGAACCCTGCCCTGCCACGGCCACATCCACAGCCCTTGAACACACGCAGGCAAGCGCTGTGCAGACAGAGAGGGCCTCAGAACAGCTCCTTGCTCCAGGTCTGGTCAGCAGTGTGGGCTCAGATGGGGTGGCTGTTTGTGGCTGCAGCACAGATCAGGGCTTGCTTTTGCCCGGTTTCCTCACTTCTTTCCTCACTTCTTAAGACCTGGAGTGCATGACTGGACCCTTTAGGGTGGGAAGTAGGGCAGGAGAAAGCTCTCTGATAACCCTTGGGGGTCCACTCCTCACCTCTGACTGCTGCTATAGGCCAGTGATAAAGGGTTGGAAATGTGGGCCTTGGCCACCCTCCTTGGCCATGGTACTGTTTCTTCTTCCTCTTCAGGGAAAATGGGTAGATGATGTAGTAGAGTTCCCTGGAAAGCTTATGAACTTACACAGATTCATCTCCATTTAGCAAGAGACATGCCATCAGAAAAAGAACGCTTCTAAAAAACACAAGTAATTTTACCTGCTCTGCTATCTATATTCATTCGCTGGGGCTGCATCGTGAAGTGCCGCTATTGACTTAGAGGGACAGAAATTCAGTCCCTCGTGGCTCTGGAGACTGGATTTCAAGGTCAAGGTGTTTGGAGTCTAAGGTCAAAGTGTAAGCAGGACCGCGTTCCTTCTGAGGTTACTAAGGACGCTTCTCACACCCTTGAGCAGCATCTCAGCTCATTCCTTCTTCTGCAATGCTGGAGTTGTCTGTCAACTTCTGCATGACACACAGTATACACCAGTGCTTCTTGTGAGGACACCAGTCCTATCGGTGAGGAGTCACCCTGCCCCAGCATATCCTCAGCTGAGCTAGTTACATCTAAGATGTAGTTGGCTGTTCAACTTCTACAAGACACGTGGCAGGCATGAGCATAGTCATGGTATTCTCCCGGGCTCCAGGTTGGGTCTGCCATGTTGGTGTTCTCCATCTGATACACCTGGCACATGTTAGCCCTCCACACCGGCTGGGTGAGGAAGAACTGTGGCTGGACAGGTGGGTGGGGAGGTAGATGGATGGATGGATGGATGGGTACATGAGTGGGTGCATGGATGGAGGGAAGTCAAGTAACAGAAAAGTACCTCTGACCCTCCTCTACTACCCCTGCTGCTCTCATCCACTTGGCCTACCTTGTTCTACTCCATAGCATTTTTCATCATTTATCATATCATCTACCTATTGTCACTATCCTTTCACTAGAAAGTGTGCTCTTTGAGACCATTTGCTATTTCTTTTCCATAACTCTATCTCCGGTGCCCCAAACAATATTTATAGGATGGGTGGGTGGATATATAGCTGGGTGAGTTGAAGGGAACCTGTGGCACAATAGGAACATGTCATTCTTTTTATTATTTATATAAGATATTTTCTATATAGCATCAAAAATGTTATTGTTGACAGTCCTTTCATATGTCCCTTGTTTCTTGTTTATTTGCTTTAGCTATTCCCAGAGTACTACGATGAATAGCTCTGTGCATGTGTGTTTGCACATGTGTATCTATCTCTAAAACAAGACTAAAAATAAAATTCTGGTTGTAAGAAGAGGAGTCTTTAAAGCTTTCATAGATTTTCCAATCCGTTCCTCAAATAGACTGTGGGCATTTAGTATTCCACCAACCACCCTTGAGACTTGGGACCACCCCATCTTTGCCCTTGTGAGATACAGAACCCAGAGATGTCACGAGAGGTCTGAGAATTAGTGTCCTGTTTCTGTTCTAATGTGCACCCCCTTCATCAGGGGTGGCTGTGCCTGTGCATCACTCTTATCACAGCCAGCTGGAGCCACCTGGCACTATCTCAATGGACTTGTTTTGCCCTCCTGCCCATTCCCTCACCCCCAGACTCAGGATCTGCTGTTCTCTGTCTTCAGAGGGTGAGACGTTGGCCTTCCCAGCCAGAGGCCAGCAGCCCTGTGGACTGTCTTTAACCACACAGAAAAACCCATGGAACCATGTTGTGCGATGTTAGCCTCAGACTGCCTGGAAGGGGCGGCTCTGACCTCATCTGCTCCTGCAGTCAGAACAATGACCGCTGTCCTACCCAGTTCCATCTCACACCAGCTGACCCCTATCCTGACCAGTGCATGCCTGCATGTGTATGTGTGCATGTGTGTGTGTGTGTGTGTGTGTTCCATTCTACCAGCACCACATACAGAAAAGTATTATCTCCCTCCCTCCCCAGAGAGTCTTGGTGTGTATAATCTACTTGTCTCTGAGGCCCATTTACTTAGCGAAAGTGGTCAGAGGTCAGACAGGGGCCACTGCAGTCAGGCCTCAGCTCGAAGAAGGCGCTCATCTAAAGATGAGGAGGAAGAGGAGCAGGGCCTGGGGTAATGCTCCAGAGGCACACCTGACTATGCTGGTGTGGATATGCAGGCAGCTGGTAAACACAGACTGGAGTGCTCCTTTATGGGGGGAGGATGCTCACCTGATCCCACACTACCAGGCTGCCAGCATCAGAGCATGGGCTGAACTTCCCCATTCTTCCCCAGTACACCAGTGTGGGCCACCAGGCCCTCTGCTAATTCCCCCTGCTTTCCCATACCCTTCTGCCCTGAAAACCATCTCTGCTGAACTCTGTCTGCTAAGTTGGGGTCCTCTTAGGGGCAGGGATCAGGGACTAGAGCTGCGTTTCTGTGTTGGCACACTCATCCCAAGGAGTGTCAGGATCAGGATGGTGATGACGTAAAGATGATGTACCAACGCTAAAGATATTTACTGAGCTTTACTGTTTACCATGCCCTACTCCATATTCTCTACAAGTTCATCAACTCATTCCATCCCCACAAGGACCCTAGGATTATTATCTCAGTTTTACAAACTTAGAAACAGAGAGGGTAGTCATCAACTCAGAAGTCACACAGCCATCAAGAGGCAGAGCTAAGGAGCTGAATGTTCAGTCTAGCCCCAGAGTTCATACTTTTAACTTTGGTGACACTTTGCATATGTTTGTGCTGAAGTATTAATTTGGAGGTGGAGGGATGGATGCAGAAGTCACAGCAGTGGCCTCATAAGAGGCTCTGAGTAGGCTGGCATGCACACTGGGTCACACAAGGCAGAATGAGGACTGCATGCCAAGGGCAGGGTCTTGAAGGCAGCTCCCTGCAGTTGTAGCCCACGGTGGCAGGGAGGGGCCCGTTGGACACCAAGGTCCTATAAGGAAGACTGGCACCTCTTGGGCACATGGAGGATCAGTTGTTGCAAGCAGCTCCATCTACCCTGCTCTGGCCTTGGAGCCCAGATCCCCTTCCAACGCCAACTTGAGAGGGAGCTCTGCTTCCTTCCATTGTTCCCTGGGGGCACACCCAGTGTGTTCCTGCAGTGACCTGAGGCCTGCGGAGGGAGAGAAGGGGCCAGCCCAAGTCGGGTCAGGGTGGGAGAGGGGAAATGAGAGGGGAAGACTTGGTGTTTTTCCTTGTTTGTGTTTTGTATTAAAGAAAACAAATAATATCCTTTGAGAAAACCACTAAACAAAGCACATCCTAAGGCCACAGAGGCCCATTGTGGCTGCCTGGAGCCCGGAATTCATTCATGCTTTCTGGATTGTTGGAGGCGAGAGACAGGGTGGGAGGGAGGGATTACTCTTTAAATATACTTCGAAGTGTGTCATTCCTTCCCTGGACTCAACTCAAGTCTAGACCCAGTGTCCCTGTGCCCTCTAAGCCTGATCTCTTCCCAGTGTCCCCCAGGAAGCTCCTCAGAGCTGACATGCTAGCACAGTCAGGGCTACCCCTAATTGGGGGAGCTGATCCCTGAAAAGGCAGCCCCTGTTGTGGAATCAACTCATAGAGCAGAGTGTCTGTCCTCCAGCCTCACAGAACTGCCTATCTCTGACTCTGTACATGAACTCTCTGGGCCTCAGTCTCTCTGGCTATGTGGGGGGGTAAGGTACTGGGCCAGATGGACTCTCAATGACCACGCTCCAGCACACTGGGTCCTGTCACTCCCCCCACATCCTGTGCATAACCCAGATCCTGGGGTAGTGACCCATGGGGGTCACCTGCAGGCTGTGGATTCCGTCAGGGCCTGTTCCAGGGGTCACAAACCCAAGTCAGAGCATGCCTGCTCCCAGACCCTAGGACCTAGAAACCCCACTGCCCCAGATTGCCTGCATTGGAATGGCAGTGCTTGCTGTGTCCCATCAGAACCTGCTTTCCTGCTGTGGGGAGATGAGGGGGACTGGTAAGAACAAAGCTGGCCCCAGTCCAGCTTCTGCAGATAATCCTGCCGCTGGCGTGGTATTTTTAGGATCAAGCCCACATTATAGGTAGATGGACTCTCTGCAACCCTGATGTGACACATGAAGAGTTGTCATGCTGAATATACACAGCAACCCATCCTTAGGATTTTACCCAGGTGAAAGTTTAAAAGGGCATTCAGGCCGGGCATGGTGGCGCATGCCTGTAAGCAGCAGCCTAGGAAGTCGCGGCCAGGGCCAGGGATTGCTGTTCGAGTCCTGCCGGGGGCATGTAGTGAGACCTAGTCCCAAAAAAAATAGCTGGGTGTGGTGGCGTGCGCCTGTAATCCCAGCTACCTGGGAAGCTGAGACTAGGGATTGCTTGAGTCCAGTACCCCGGGCAACGTGAGCCTGTGGTTCCACAGGCAAAATTAGGGAGACCTAGTCTCCAAAAATAAAAAATAAAAGGGCATTCAGCTGTTTGTTTATTTCTCCTACTCTTGTCCCCGGTGGCGTGAGGAATGAGAATCTTGGGTAATACAGCCTTCAGAGATCCTGAACCGGGGTGAGAGACCTGGTTCCCTCTGCACAAGGCTCAGGGTTGGCCAGGGGTTCCATCCCTTTGGTTCTCCAACAGCATAGAGACACAGCTATGACCATCCCTGCTACGCTAGGAGATGTGGTTTGGGGAAGGCTGGCACTGTCCATATGCAGCCCATGGACTAGGAGCTGATCCCAGCTCCGCTACTGTAAGACCCTGAGTGACTCAAGTGACTCTCTGGACCTGAGCCTTCTCATCTGTAACTTGAGGGGCTGATGTGACAAATCCAAAGTCCCCTTCATTCCTACTGTTGTGGATTCCATAATTCTAGCATCGTGGCCTGGAGGGAAGCCCATCAACTTTACAGAATATTTCCATTTCTCAGACTAGCCTTGATGGTCATTGTCTAATCCTTCCAAAGTTTCATCTTCTTTTTGCCCTAGATGCTGTGATTGTTATTCCTCTCCCAGAAGCTCTTTGCTCTCTGTGGCTAACGATCACGCCTTCCTCCCCATATCACGCAGGGCTACCACCCGCTGCCCCATGAAGTGGAGATTGCACACACGAAGAAGTTGTTCCGGAGGAGGAGAAATGATCGAAGGTAGGAGACACTCCACCCCAGCTGGGGGGTTTTCTTTCCCTCTGTCCATCATCTGCAGCTCTGTCCACTCACCTGTGAGGCGAGGGTTTGTGTCACCATTTGGGCAGTGACAGCTCTCCTTCTTTGGGTGACTCTGGGATAATATCTCTTCAGGAGTATGGGGCCTGGCTCACAGTTCAGGAGAAATGTTCCTTGTACAGGCTGGGGCTGCAATCACCAGTGAGTGTCCCCCTATCAGGAGTGGCTGGCATGCGCTTTGAAACCTGGCCTGCAGGAGGCTCTGGAGCTCGCAACTGCAAGTGTATCTATCCATCCTCCTTCCCAGTCACTGAGGGGCATCCTGGGCTCTGCTGTGACAGGCAACATGCAGTTTAGCAGCTGCACCTGCTGCTGCTCTCAAACACCTGGAGGAGCTCACCCGGACTCTGGCAGAGACTAGCTGCTTCCCCCGAACAGGCCCGGAGAGAGGTCCCTGGCTAGGAGTAGGAGAGAGGTCCCTGGCTGGGTGATCTGGGGTCGTGCCCTTGTTTCCTTGAGGCTTTCTTGGACAGAAAGGTCTTCAAGGAATATTTAACATGGACAGCTGGAGATGCAGAATGATATTTGTAGCATGTGGTCACTCGTGCAAAAGCAGGGTGGGGGAGGCACGTAGGATATATATACTTTTTGCTTGAATGTGCATAAATTATTTCTGGATGGAAATATTTTTTTAAAGCAAGGCAGAGTGGAAGAGAGAAAGAGGGAAAGGAGGAAGAGGGGGGAGGAGGAAAGAAGAAAGGAGAAGAAAGAGGGAGGAAGAGTGTGTTAGAGAAAGTAAAGGCTTCTGCCTGAGGAATTAAATAAGATGTTCCTCTGTAGGGAATTTCTTCTTGGATAAAGGTCATAGCTTGTGGTTTTACCTTCAATGAACAGAGAATGTTCTCAGAGAGCCAATAAGCAACCCACACACATCCCTTGCTTTGAGGTCTGTGCCTCAAATGTACCTACTGTTTCCTGGAGACCAGAGCTAGGGCTGACCAGGGTCCTCTTCCCCCCCACACATGGGTCCTGGGCAAGGAGTGGTGGGGGATGGATGGAGAACTGGTGGACCAAATGCCCCGTCATCAGCCGGTGGATTTAGTGGGTATGAAACATTCCCATGGGACAGTGAGAGTACAACCAGCCAGGGGAAGGCAGTCCCGGCTTAGAAATCAGAGCCACTAGGTGTGCAGTGGCAGCAGAGGGAAACCTGAGCAAGAGGGCTGGGCCAGGCCCAGAGCTAAGAGCACATGGCTGTTTGACTGTGTGCTGCTTCAGGCGGTGCAGCCACATCAGGGCTAGTTCCTGGATTCTGGTTTCCTGGCAGAGGAATGAAGTAGGGAGCCCCCACCCCCACCCCCAACTGTTAAGGGAGGATGGGGCTCACGGGAGAGGTGTCTGGGAGAGCAGAGGCTTGGTTCCCTCCTCCCATGCCCCATGGTCCTCAGATTGTGTATCTAGAGGTGCAGGGCGTTCCAGGCTTCCGAAGGTCCAGTCACCAGTCACCCTCTAACCTGCGTCCCCTGGCCCTATCGGTGGCTGGCTGCAGCCCAGCATCCAGGTCAGTCACACCTCCACTGTGGGCCAGATGACCTGGCTCTGAGGGAGTCCCCAGGCAGTGGCAGGCCTCCGGAAGGCAGCAGCGCGACACAGGAATTTAGGAAGAGGAGCGTGACACGCATGCACCGGGAAGCTGACCTTCCGCTGCGCGGAGCTCATGTTAACAAACGCCGGCTTAGGTCAGCACACCTCACAAAGGATGTGGACCGGGACAGGCTCCAAAACCAGGCCATAAAGATGATTAAAGGGATGGAAAATATGTCCTGTGAGGAGAGGCTCTCAGGACAGGGCCAGACAAGAGGAGGCTGCAGGGAGGGAGCATTCACGCCGGCAAACTCATGAAAGATTTATAGGGAGCACTGAGGGGCAGGTGCCTCCACGTTCATGGGGCCTGGACCAGAGGAAGTCGCTGAAATGGAAGGAGAGTGTTTGGCTGGACCAAAGACAGACGCAAGGAATGGCTCTGCCTGTTGGGGAGTCACCCTCGGCCATTTAGAGAGCAGAGGCACGTGCTCTGTGTGGGGCCCCAAGTGCTATGCGGGACTATGGGCAGCACACCCTTATTCACATTTGGAATACAGTATAGCCCAACACCCCACCAGGCAGTGGGGACTTTCAGAAGAACAGGCCACCGGCAAGTTTAAGGACCTCGAGTTCTAAGCAAGCAGCCAACGCCTGGGTCCTCCTGAGTCGTTGGTGGTTCTGGCTGCAGAGCACTGTCATATCCACCCAGTTCTTCCTTGGAGTGGGCAGTCAGTAGGGCTTTGGCTAAATCCAAATCCTTTTATTGATCTATGATAGTTAGCACTTTTGCACAGCAGTTGAAGCCTCCTGGACTCGGGGAACCACACTGAGAGGGGCTTGCATTCCCGAAGAACACCAGGTGGCAGTGGAGAGGTGACCAGAAGCAGGTTTGGTGACCAAAGGACAGAGCCAGCATCTGTTGGGGAGAGCAGACTCGTTCCCCATTTAACTGATGGAATAACTAAGGCCCCAGATGTCAGCCAAGACTCTTCAGCTCCAGAATGACAGAACTGAACTTAACATCTGCTGACCAATCTCAGCTCTCTCAGCTTCAAGCATCAGGTGAACCTTTGACCAAAAGCAGGGAGCTGGTGGGAGCCTAACGGGGGTGTAGCGGCAGTGTCACAAGAAGGCGAGGGCCTGTTCTCTCCCCCTGGTGCCTCGGTGGCTCCCCTCAGCAGACCTGCAGGGGTCTGTGCCTCTCTGATCCTGCAAAGTAACTGGAGTTGGAGTGTGATGACTGCAAGCTCCGAGTGGCACAGGCAGACAACAGAACCTGCAGGCCCTGCACCCTGGTCCTGAGGGAAGTTTGGGTGTTATCTCTGCTCAAGGTGCGCTCCAGAGGTATTTTGGTGTGTTCTTACTGCTTTTCTTTCTCCACTGTTGAAGTCAAGGGCATATGCCTTGGAATTAGACATGACGTGAATCCCACCTCCTTTACTGGGTAACACTGTGGTCTGGGTAACTCATTTTTGGAAAACTCGATTCTGCTTCGGTAAGATCGGTCACTAGCAGCGAGGCTTAAAGGAGCTTGTCCTTGAAAGGCACCCTGGGGCCAGGCTGTCTTCCTGATCAGAGTGGTCTAAGGTACCTGGGGTACGCTGTGAGGGGGGAGTGGAATAAACTTGTCTGCATGTGGGCTTTCCTGCTGGGGTCCCCACCGGTGTCACCCAAGCTTGCTTGTGAAAGTTTGGTCCTGCATTCGCTCCAGGATCAACCATTCCTTCCCCTCAATCCACCTTTGAAGCTCTGCCCCCACATTCTGTGGGCTGCTTGCAGGGGCTCTGGGATTAAAATTGATTTGTCGCTGTCTTTTCCTCATTTTGCAGGAAAAGGTTAAGCTCTCAAAGAGTTCAAAAAGTTTCTCCTTAAAAATGTTCTCCAAACTTGGGCAACTACTTATTTCCTTTTAGGAAACTAGTCAAAAAGATCTGCTGATTTGAGATGAAACTATGCATTCCACCATATGGATGCTCTAGATGAGTATTTCCTGCATTTCTCAGAGAGCAGCTTGCCTGTGGGTGCTTCTTCCCCAACCCAAGTGGGAGACCTGCAGGCAGGAAAAGGGGCTCAAGGAAACTTTGCCTCCTTCCCCAGCCTCCTACCCACAGGATACAGGACAGAGGCTCAAACTCACTACAGGACTTGAGTCCTGGCCGTGATGCTAACCTGTGTTGACCCTGAATGAGGTCTCACCTTCGGGACATGCAGGAATCATCCCCATTCTCCCTCCATCCCTCGCTGCTTTGATGAGATAAATAAACCAAGACAATGAAGGAATGTCATGTGTGTATGCTCCCTGGAAAGCAGATTCTTGGATGGAGAGAGTGGGCAGGATACCCTTTAAGGTGTGCACTTGGCATACACAGGACGGGAGGGGAGCAAGATGGGGCAGGAGGGAGCTGGGTGGAGAGTTTTGGGGTCAGGATGACTCTTTAGCAGGATTGAGTAACGGGAAAGTCCTCATTACCCATGGGCTGCCACCATCCGGGCCAACTCTCTGCATCCAAGACAGTTGCCACAAGGACTGACTGCCTCATTTATGAAGGCATCACAGGAACATTACAGAGAAGCATTATTTAACTCTCTGACTAGGAATGATGGGGCTGTGTTCTGTGCCCCCAAAATACCAGAGATGTGCCAGGGGTGGTATCTGCTCTCCAGGACGGGTGCATAGCTTTCATAGGATTCTCTGGCTCGAGTTCATAGAGCCAGAGCACAACTCTCTGGCATCTGTATGTTCAGGCAAGGAAGCTCAGAGAATGGAGCCAGCCGGGAGTCTGGAAGGCTTCCTGGAGGAGATGGGTGTTGATCTAGTCATGAGACATATGGAGGACTTGGAAGGGAGATGGGAGGAAGTCAGGGCAAGAGGAGCTGTCACTGAACAGGAGCCAGGGATTTCCCTCCTTTCCCCAAGAAGTGACCCCCACGAAGTTCCCAAGAAAGAGTCAGATGGGTGGAGCTCATGGCAGCTGTTGCCCCCAGCTGAACTCAATCTAAGGGAAAAGGGACAGCCCCCAGCTCCTCCGGGCCAGGTCTGGACTGTCAGAAGTCTTCATAGACCTTGCAGTTCTGGATCCCGCCTCGAACAGAGTAGGGCTAATGGAGGCATTAGCACTCCATCCCACAATGCCCGTGCAGCCAGGGAGACAGGAGAGAGTGCTCCAAATTAATTTGTTTCATTAAGTGAGAGCTCAAACCTGTTAATTTACTCCACGTGGAAGCAGATTCAAAGGCAGTGGAACGCCATGGTCATCCTCAGACAGTGTCAGGTGGCTCCCTGGGTGAGAGGCAAGAGAGCGGCAAGCCCTCCCCACAGCTTTGTGTGCCCTCCCCTCGCTGGGTCCCCAGGGGACACAGATGAGCCAGGTGCGGCACTGAGGGGGAGCAGCTCTTGCTGTGCCTGTCCTCCCACTGACCTTGACAATGACTTGGTGTCCTCTAATTGCCAATTACGAATCTCATCCCTCCCTCCCTTGCCCAGCTAGCATGGGCGCAAACCCTGCCACAGTGCCAGGATCTTTCCCTGTGGACAAAGTTATCCTCAGCTATCAGATTTGACTTTAAACTCCGTGACATCACCTAAGTCACTGATAAAAATGAACAGGACACCTAGAATTCATGGTGTTGGGTATGCAACTCTGTAATATACTGACATTCCGAACCATGTTATTTAAAATGGTGGATTTTGGGAAATATGAATTAGATCTGAATTTTTTTTTTAAATGTGACATGACTAAGGTAAGTACCAGGCTGGCATGATACCATAAGGCCCCTGGCAACATCTCTTGAATCTTGACATTTGCAGGGATCCCCAAATGGATCAACCAGGTTATTAACCCTTTCAAAAAGATGTAGACTTGGTCTGTGTGAATCTGTGCTAGCTCTTAGTGATTACCTCTTCCTTCCAATCCACATGCTTGGGACTGTCCGCATTTTTCTGTAGTTCCTACAGTCTGGTGCTTGGTTCTCCAGGGCTCCACTGGTATGGTCTGGGCTCTCTAAACCTTGCAAGAAGTGCTGTCTTCGTAGGCAGCACTCCCGCCCTCAAGCCAGAAGGGGAACACTCGGTGCCCCCTTGCCAGCCCTGAGCCACCTCCCAGCCCTTGGCCATGCAGATGCCCTAGCTGGGTCTGCCATTCCTCATCCACACCTGTTCCCTGACAGAAGGCAAATCAGAGGTAGGTAGGTCTGCTTTCTTCCAGTCACTCCCTTCCTTTTCCCTCCTCTGCCCCACCACCAACCTCATGCTGGCCACCTCCTTCTCACTCTGAAGTCAAAAATATCAATTGCCATCAATATTTGTTAAGCCCACTCCTCCGGTAGCTCTGGCCCATGCTGTGATGATTATCACTAGTTATAAGAGACCCCTCCTTCCTTTCTGAAATTACCTTTCCTTCCTCCTCCCCTTCACATCAGCGTTCATGACTAGCAAGCTGGGGTACTCAGTGCCTCCTGCAGTCTCTCTCTCTGGAGCTTGCCATTCAACCCTCCACTCTCTCCTTCAACAGAATCCCGTATCCCTTGAAGAGGACCAAATCTTAGGTCTTGCCCACCAGGAGCTGATGAGGAAGGTCCTAATGAAGAGCCCTGATCTGTCTCTCCATCAGCTCATTCACATGAGTTGATAAGGCAGTCCCCTTGGAAGTGCAGTGGATCCTGATTATTCGTAGATTGCATATTTGCAAATTTGTAAATAACCTACTCATTGAAATGCATTTGTAACCCCAAATCAGTGCCCACTGTATGTCCATGGCAGTTTCTGGATAGGTGTGCAGAGGTGAACACTTCAGTTTCCCACACAAAACATTTCCAGCTGAGATCGAGCAAGGAACTGCTCTGCCTTCTTGTTTCAGCTCTCATGTTGCAAACAAGTGTCCTTATAGAGGTATATTTAGTGCCATGTTTTTCTCATTGGTGAATTTTCTGCTTAAAATGCCCCCACGCAGAGTGCTGAAATGCTGTCTAGTGCTCCTGATCCACAAAGGCTGTGATGTGCCTTGTGGGAAAAAAAATTCACGTGTTAGATAAGCTGCACCTCGGATATTAGTTACAGTGCTGCTGGCCGTGAGTTCAGTGTTAATGACTCAACAGTATATATTTCACATATAGAAGTTGTCTTTAAACCAAAACACACATGAAGTGAGGTTATATATTGGTGAGTTGGAGAAGCTATTATGACCAGAATCTCCCCGGACCTAGCTGTGTTTCCCCCAAGAGCAGCGGTCCAGCATTCACAGTTCCAGAGTTTGCAGGACTTTGTAGAACAGAAGTACCGTGAATAACAAGAATCCATGTGCTCGCTCTATAAAAATAGCCAACAGTAAAGGCATATGCTGTCAGCGATGGAATTTCTGCATAATTTCTGGCTTGAATAGTGGTGGTCGCGGAGCTGGGGGATGGGAGACACTTCCTGCCCGGCTGTCACCTGGTTCAGGTTCACCAAGGACACTGCTGCTTCATTTGGCCCAGCCTGGGATGAACCATCCGTCAGCCCTCCCAGACGGCTCAGCCCTGCGGTGACCATCATTGTCATCCTGTCATCAGGAGCCCAGGGGACAGCGAGACAGATCAACTCCCATCGCCTGCGGTTTGTCTTTATAACCCAGCAAGGAAATTGCCCTCATTAATTCCCTGCTAAAGATAGATAAGAAAATGGGACAGGCAGGCCCCCACCTGGCAGGCAGCCCTGTCAGATTCTAAGCAAAATGAGTCAGATAGGAATTATTTTTAGGATCCTTCTCCTCCTTCCCCACGCCCACCCCCAAGCAGGCTCTCTTGGAAAGAAGAGCAGCTCATTTCTTGAAGCCAGATGTCCAGGTCCATGTTCGATTGACATGAGGGCCCAGACACCTAGAGAAGATCCACGCCATTGTGCCAGTCACCACAGGCAGATCGACCTTTAGCCTAGGAGCAGGCTGCCCCTCAGGCCCGGGGAGGTTGCCCGTGACTCACCCATGAATAGTACACATCCCCGATGCTCCTTCTGCCCCGTTCTTGTCCCGTGCTCTGTAATCCAGGTCTGCTCTGAGCTTCCTGCTCCGTGGAAATGATGACAAGGCTCTGGGGTCCCTCTCCAGCGGAAGGACCCACATGTCCCTAGGTCACATCATGTGCAGACCAAATAGATGCAGAGGTGACCCACTGTATACTTGGCAGGATGGTGCCTGGCCTGTGCTTGCTGCAGGGAAACTGGGCCCTGCTCTCCCTCCTTCATTATCTTCCCACTATCAGGATCCATTCAGACCCCCTAAGTTCTACATAACAAAGGAGGGAGACCTAGGGACAAGGCAGCTGACTAAAGAATAGGCGTGTGGCCACTGCCTGCTGACTGGGAGGCAGACAGTTGCTGACAAGGAAATTGGGCACAGAGATTTTAAATGCCACCTGCACTGGGCCTGCACCTGGAACAGAAGTAGGATGGATATCAGAAAGCAGCCTCCCAACCTGGCTTGTTTATTCCTCCTCAGAAGCCGCTGTGTCTTTTTTCTGAAATGCCAAGTACTTTGGGGTTAATTCACGAATACCCCCAACCTTCCTCCCTTGCTGAGAGCCCATGGGGACAGGCCATTCTGAGGGCTCCCACCACCAACACCTCCAGCCCCAAGTCTGTGCAGCCCCCCCTTGGGCCTCTGGGCATGCTGGGCAACATCAGCTGTGGGTCAGCACACTTGGCCTTGGGACTGGCTCATCCCTCAACAGTCAGGGGATCTTGAGAAAAATTAGAACTCTCTACAATCCCTGGCCTCTAGGACATGGATGTGCACCCTGCAGGGATGCCAGTAGGTGGCATGGGATGGCAGGTAGAAGGAGCCCTGCCCCATGCCCATTTGTTAGGTGTGCCTAGGAAAACAAGAGTCCCTGCTCCTTTCTGAGGTTCTATCCTGGCACCCTCCTCCCGGATAGCAGCAAGGTAGGAAGGAGCCCAGGACCAGCAATTCAAAAATCTGGCTTGTCGTTGTTGTAATGCAATGCCCTGACACTTTCGGCGCCTACAGTTTTTTTAGCTCTAAGATAGAAGATCCTGATTCCAACTCTCAGCTGTATCAGGGAGAGATAGTACAAAGCTAAAGATGGAAAATACTTCCATTCCTTAACTGTGAGCTGGGAGAGACAGAACTGAGACGGGTTAGGGCTTTCAGCGCAAATAATCGGCATTTCTTGCTCTTCAACCTAGCCCATCCACCCTCTCCAGAAAGTTCTCGAAAGTCAGGTCATGTCTGTTGCTCCTGTACACCTCTTTCAGGACCAAAACGGGGCCAGATCTGCCCCAACAGCGCATGACTGAGCCTCGTTCTCCCAGCTCTCTGCCTATCTGAGATAGGAGGGTCCCTGAAACCACCTTAGCATAGGGTGGGCGATAAATCCCACTGGTTCAGGGCCTTTTCACTGGACTGATGTGAAGTATGATGACCAGATGAAAGCATGATACAGTATGCTGAAGCACAGTGACCAAATAGAGCCTAAGAGTCTAGAAAAACAGCCATCTAGAAAAATGACTTACTGGCTTGGTTGACTGGTATGCAGCCCAGATTCCCCTTGAATCTCCTCATTCTGTCTTCTGTCATGTCAGACCATGTACTGTCACCAATGATAGCCTAGGGCAACACTAATATGTGTAAAGAGTAGCTAAACCCTTATCTGCCTTTTAGGGGTGCTCAGCTTTTGGATATGTATCCACTGTGTCAGTACCAGTACTACTAAATGTGCTTCTTGCCAGCCCTTGTTTCCTCATTCCCTGAGTGCCTGGGCTGGGAACCATCCTCACTCCCTGATTGCCAGTCTCTACAGTTGGAGCAATGGCTGGGTACAATTTCCGTTCCTTGATTGCCACAGCCAGGTATAATCTTCATACCCTAGTTGCCATGGCTAGGTATGGTTCCTGTTCCCTGATTACCATGGCCGGGTACAGTTCTCATTTCCCTGATTGCCTGCTTTCACATGGGCAAGCCCACCCACCCTTACTTCCTTAGTCACTCAGAGATTTAACAAGCCCTTCCAGAAGGCTCAGTGTGTTCCGAATATAGTGAGCTCTAAAATATCAGCTTTTCCATCAAACTAGTCAGTCTTCCCAACAATCCTAAGAAGGAGATAATCTCTATTTTCAGTTTACAGACAAGGAAAGTAAGTTGCACAGAGAAGTGAAGTAACTTGCCCAAAGTCACACAGCTGGGAAATAGCTGAGCTGATTGCAAACCCAACCATGTGGCTTCAGGCCCTGCTGGAAAGCTTTGTCCCCTCTTTGTCATGCTGGGCTTCCATCTCTGGCCCTTCACCCCCTGATTAAACCCCTGGCCAACTCCTATCGGAGGAGTAACAGAGACAGCATGGAGCTGCTCTCAAATGCAGCACAGGGAGGGCACAGCATCACTCAAAGGAGGGAGCAAGTGGTGAGGCCTCAGATGAGACTGGGCAAAATGCCCCCCCCCTTGCCTTCTGTACTGCTGCATTGCCTGTAGATCCCTTCCCTGACTGAATGATTCATGTGGGACACATTAGGGAAGTACCTGATGTAGCCTAGAGATTCCCCAGATTTGAGGGCCCCACCCCCCCCCCGACAGGCCAGAGGAAGGGTGGTATAGAGTTAGAAATGGTGGCCCCTCTAGGAGGGCAGTCTGACTGGGGAGAGCTTCTCCAGCACCAGACCTCCCCCCAGTCCCAGGAGGATGAGCTCGGGGCTCTAGGGTGCCTTCCGCTCCCCCAAAGATCCACAGCAGGGACTGGAGTGCAGATTTTAAAAATACCAAGGAGCCTTCCTGCCTGGGTCAGCAGTTACCCTGAGCTCGGAGAGTTATTTCCAAGTCTTCCCAGTCATTTAATTTTAGCCATTTATTCCAATGTGTGTGTTTTGGGGAAGCCAAGGTAGCCTCTATTATGGTTTGGAGTATTTTGGGAGGCTCTGGTTTCCAGAAGTGATGCAGGGGCTCAATTAGGCAAGACATCAGCAAGCAGAATTAAAATAACTCACAAAGACAGGTCCCCGGAGGTGATGTCTATGCTTAACCCACAGGGGGGAAATTAAGGCCAAGGTGTCCCCTGCATGCCCAGTGGTCAGCCCAGCAAGTGGCAGTTTCTGTCATTGTCTGCAGTTCTCCAAGCACCTGCTGGCATCTCCATGCCCTCAAAATGCAGACTGAATGAGACTGACCTTTCCAAGGAGGCCTGGACAGAGACCAAAAGGCAGACAACCTGAGCACCAAGCGAGGACAGCACACAGGCAGGCAGTTGCTGTAGGTCTAGCTTGTAGGTGAATATTCATTCACCAGCAATTCAGGGGATGTAAAATATGTAGTCACCAATATATATAAGTGTTGCAGAGATTTTTGGAGCAATTAACAGTGAATTGCATTTCAAAGAGACCTTCAGATCCCCACCCCCAGCACCAGGTTTTACAAGTTTTTTTTTTTTTTTTAAGGTTTTACAAGTTTTGCCAGTCCCCAGCCTTCATCATCTAAGCTCTTTTGAACTCACCCTCTTGTGAGCTCCCCCCAAGTTCTGACACCAGGCACACCCAGCACACACTAAGGGAGCTTTCGCTGCCAATTCCCAAGGGTCACCTGGGACAGGTAAAGCAGCTGCCAGACCCAGGGATGTGATGGAGCCAGGTCTGTGTCCCCTCTGCGGGTGGACTGATGCTCTCAGAGCAGACGTGGTATCTTAGCCAGTTCTCGGCAGCTGCGACCCTCCCTCCCTCCCGACCACCCCCGAGTTGTCTTCAAATTCTGTCTTTTCAACTTCAAGGGAACTTTCCGTGGACAAAGGATCCTGTTTCAGGCTACTTCCTGGAACTGACGCTGAACTCAGGACAGGCATGTGTGGACTCAAAACAAAGATAGAAATCTGTTTAAGGAAGAAAGTACTCTATGAGACTGTGTGTGTTTGGTCTGGTGGCCGAGTGGCCACAGCAAACAGCTGTTCCTGACTGGCTCAGGCATCAGGAGCAGATGACACAGCCTTGTCACCCTAAGCGAGGAACCAGGTGCCTCTGAGCCATGGCGTCTGGAGCCTGGCCAAGCCCTGGGGAGAAAGGCAGGTTGGGGAGGACTCTGCCTTCACCTTCATATTCTGGAAGATTGGAGGCATTTAGTCAGGAGCAGGGTGGGAAAGGTGATCATTAGGACCTTTCTTGGCAGGACCCCCAAAAGGCCAGCTGCCTCCCACAGTCCCACCACCCTCATGACAGCAGGTGAGACCCTAGCATACTTTCTCTTTGTAGTACTGGGGTATTTTTGCCATGATGACTTACTCTGCACAGAATTGAGGAAGTCCATCTCTACGCCTTCATTCACTTCAGAACAGGAGGGAATTCTCCATCTCCCACCAATCTCAGGCAACTCTGTGAGCAGAAATTTCCTGCTCTTGCATCCCATCTTGTGACTTGAGTGTCAGTGATGAATCAGTTTTGGTGGGTCACCCTGAACAGTGATTGCATTCCCCCTGCAGCCTGCAGTGACTGCCTGAAGTCAAAGAATGACATAGTATTGAGAGACCAGTGCTTGGGACTAGAGAGGGAAGGTGGATTAGTAGTTTTTAAAGGCAAGCCTAAAAGCCTAAATCCATCGCACTTTAGGAAAATGTCCTTTTTGCTCCTACCTTCATTTTCTAGAACTCACATAGCTTGAGCCACCCAGGGCCCAGATTCCAGCCAAATGTGTAAGTGGCCCAAGTGTGTCGATGTCTAGACTTGGTTTGGGTCTAGATGTCAACCTCAAAGATATTACTTCACACACACACACCCCCCGAGGCAGGTTTCTCATCTATAAACGAAGACATCTGCCTTGTAAGACTGTTCTGCAGTTCAAATAAGACAAGACTCTGAAAGGAGGTAAACAACAAGGACCCACATATTTGAGGACTTATTACCTGCCTTTGTGTTTATACGTGTGTATGCTTAGAGTTGCATGTGTGTGTGTGAATCCACTTAAGTGACTCTGCCTATCCTGGTTTCCAGTGATTGTTGGCTGAAAAGGGAGCACTCTACCTGGGTGTTTGTATTGGTTAGCTGTTGCCGCATAACAAAAGACTCCCAAACTTTGAGGGGAGAACAGCAAACATGAATTAGCTCACACTGACTCTGAGGGGCAGGAGCAACTTACTGGATGGTTCAGCTCAGGGTCTCTCTAAAGATCATCCTCAAGCTGTCAGCCAGAGGTACAATCTCTGCAGGCCTTACTAGAGCTGGAAGATCTGCTTCCAAGTCCACTGACAAGATTGTGGGCAGTGTGGGTCACAAGCTGTGCCTTTTCATAAGATTGCTGATGATGTAGCTGCCAACTTCTCCCAGAATATGACCCAACTGAGAGAAAGACAGATAGGTAATCTGATACCAAGAATGGTGATCCAATATTCTTATAATCTAACCTTGGGATTGTAATTGATACTCCATCTCTTCTGCCTTCATCTGCTGGTCACATAGACAAGTCCTGTACAGTGTGAGAGGAGATGACACCAGGTGTGAATCCCAGGAGACCAGGATCATTGAAGGCCATCGTGAAGTCTGCTTCTCATTACCCACCCTCTTGTTTCCAATGATGCACAGTCCTTCTATCTGCAATGGGCATTGCCCTTCCCACTGCCCCACTTGATTTCAGCATCAGCTAAAAGTCCAAGACCCCCTCATCTAGATCATGTTTGTGTCTAATAAGGCTTTAAGCGTGCAACCCTTACATGCAGTACCTCAGATATACTTCCTTCTTGATCTCTGACCCTATGACTTAAAGCACCAAGTTAGCAGTGCCCCCACACACATCAGACCCCACAGTCAACATAAGATTATAGGACAGGCATAGGGTAACTGTCATAGACACCCCTATTTAAGGGGGAAACAGGAAGCATTCAGAAGTTGCTGGCCCACTGCTGTTCTGAAGTCCAGTCTGACAAATATTGCAAATCCCCCAATTAGAACTCAGTTCTGTTCCTGTCCAGGCTCCTGGCTCTACTTCCCACCACCAGGCTCACTCATGAGGCTGCCATCAAGTCACTGACCCAGTGAACATTCTGGGCTCTTGGGCCTGCCTTTCTTTTTCCAAAAAGGGTAACTTGTGTACAGTTAAGTCACTTTCTGAACTAGCTTCCTGCCAGGAGAATTTTGGAGGTCTGAGTGACTCTTCAATTTGTATCGTCTCTGTCCCTTCCTGCCCAAATAAGTGGTCACTGTTTCTGCTATAACCATTCTACAATTTTGTAATTGTAGAATGTATTATTGGAGTCTATACCACTAAATAAAACCTCTCTCTCCATTTCTACTTTGGGCTCTACTGAAGAACAAGGTCCTCTAGCTCCTTGGAATCTGTTGTTTGTTTGACTTGTCTCTTGGGAAATCTGTTGAAATCTTTGGAGAGCTTTTGTCTGACGGAGTGGCGCTAAGGTACCCACTCTGAGCTCTCTGAGATCTTGTGACCTCACGGCCTGCCTTTCGCCTCACCCTTGGACTGGGGTTTCCTGAGAGTCCTGCATTTCATTTTTGCCCAGAAGTCATTTTCAAATTTTAGCAGTTTGCCATCTGAAAATTCTAGGAATCTTCAAAATGAACATGCCCTGACTCCACTTTTGTAACTATCCTTCTCGAAGCTTCTCTCTCTCCTCTTGTGTTAGCTACATGTAGCCACAAGAAACTGGGCAGCCCTTTCAACACTGGCACTCTTTTGTCACTGCAGGAGCTAGCATTGCAGAATAATCTGCTGCATAATGTAGCAAGAACCCTTTCCCTCCAATTCCCAGGAAGGTATTTCTCACTTGCTTAGAATCCTCACCTACAGACTCCTCAAAGCCTGTGCTCTGCTAACACTCTCTTCATGGACTTCTAGTTTCTGCTTATACTTACCTCAAAATCCTGGTTCCTGCCCATTACCCAGTCCCAGGACCACACCCACCTACACCTTAGATTTTTCTTATAGCAGCACCATACTTCAGAGCTATTCAGTATCACTTGTTTTGTAACGAATTACCCCAATTTAGCACATTCCATTAATATTGTCTCATTTTATTTCTGAGGGTCAGGAACCAGGAGCAATCTAACTGAATGGTTCTGGCTCAGGGTCAGTAGTCAACGGTCAGCGGGGACACCATCATGGGAAGTCTCAATTCAGATGAACCTGAAGGTCCACTTCCAAGCTCCCTGACATTGTTGGCAGGTTTCTGCTTCTCACTGACTGATGGCCAGAGGCCTCACTTCCTTGCAATGTGGGCCACTCTACAGGGAGCTCATGAGAGAGAGAGAAAGAGAGAGGATGCCATGTGTTTTGTAACCTAATCTCAAAACTGCCGTAGCATTCCCTCTGCCATACTGGTCACACAGACACACCACAGTGCAGTGTAGGAGGGGTCTCCAGGAATTCCAGGAGGTGGCGCCCATTGTGGTTCATTTTTATCTGTTTCTAGTTCCTTCCTTTGTCATTGCAATTTTTTAAAATTATCTAGTAAGATCCACCAATACCTTTGAGTAGGTTCAGCTTTTCTGTGTTAACCCTCTTTCATGATGAATCCTGTACTCAACTCTGTACCTCCCCCCTCCTCCTCACCCCCATCCAGGGCTCTCTCCACAATGGACCATGAGCTAGAATATGTCCTCCCTGGGGCTAGTTTTAAGCTAGAGGATACTATTGCCTGAACTTTGGAACTTACCTGTCCTCCAGGGGACCAGCAGGTAGTTCCAAGAAAAGGAATTTTCCAAGAAGCACACACTCCAACACACACAGTTTCTCTTAAACTTTATAATCTCATTAATTATAAAAAGTTGGGCTTTAATTCGGAGCATATTGAGATACTTGAATCTGTCAGGTGCTGACAGGGAAGGCTTCCTGGGTAGAAGAGGAAAGAATACAAATATTCTTCAGTAACAGTAAAGATATTTTACACAGCCTTCTTCTGCAAGTCCCCTCAGCAGTGGGGGCGGGCGCAACTAGACAGATGCTTATGTCCTTGTTGTAAGAGTGATGTGGGTAGGACTTAGAGGCTGTGTGGTTGGCTCAAGCCCTTACAGAGCTGAGGTTGCTCCAGGTGTCTGAACGTACAGATTGTTTTCCACCAGGTTCTGGAACATTGGCAGGGGCAATGTGCTGCTTATTCACCCACCTGAGAATAAGGGGTGATCTGGAGTTGTCTGCCTGTCTGGATGAAGGTTGTCCTGCCTGGAGAGAAGAACAGATATTGTAGGGTTCAGGATAGTAGGGGGAGATGTGTCTTAGACCTGGAAATGTTTGTGTGGTGGGGTGAGGTGGTGATGGACAGTTTTGAGGGGCAGTCATGCTGGACAAACTAGACCCCTTTCATCTGTCCCTTTTCATCTACCCCAGTGCTCATCCCCTCCCTTCTGAAGACAGTGCTGATATTCTTCCAGACACCAGCTCCTAAAGGAGTTGCTGGCATGGAGTGACAGGAAGTCCCCTTTTTCTACAGTAAGTAGAAGTCCCCTTTCTACAGGAAGTCCCCTTTCTGCTGTCCGGTACAGTGGCTGCAGTGGCTATTTAAGTTCAATTTTTATGTCTTCAGTCACATGAACCATAGTTCAAGTACTCAGTAGCAACAAATGGTCACTGCCTAGGGAGCTTCTCCGGGCTCACAGAGAGTTATTAGCTAGCCTCCTCCACACACTGTTATCAACCAAAGAGGTCCCCCATGAGGATGCCCCTGTCCTAGACTCCCCCCAGAAAAGCCCTCTACAAAGCCAACCCCTGCAGGGAGGGGGCCTATCTCCCTAGTCAGAGATCTGACACTAGCAGAGCCACCCAAAGCATGCTCAAGATGAAGGGGTCTCCTGTTTGATAACCCATTCTTGCCCAGCTCTTCTGCACAAAGACCTCGGGCATCCTCTCTCACCGTGGTTTCAACAGGTCACAGCAGGTGCCTCTCCTGCACACAAGGCAGCACTTCATGGTTGCTATGTGCTCTCGTGCTGTACCAGATCCTTGTCTAGTCAGCGGGCAAGCATAGGTGCTCATGAATGTGAGTCAGGGATGGACTTTCTCCATCTCTGTGCTCTCAGTAGAGACCGTGGTGTAGTTTCCCTAGATATTCAGCCTACACATTAATACCACAGATAATAATAATTATGAATGGGTGTTGCTCTGAGAGACACTACACCCTGAGTGTCCATCCTTAGCACACACCTTGGTGGGGTCCGAAATGCACATTTCCTGTGGTCTCTTCCAAGATTTAGCTGCCCTGACCTGGGGAGAAGGTAGGGGTAGTATCAAATACCTTCCTGGGACTGACTGGATCAAGATTGTGGATTAAAGATAAGGGGTGGGCAAGGAGGGCCAGAATGGGAGGTGGGAAGAAGGATGGAGGTGAGAGGATGGGAGCAGAATTATAGGCCCAGCTTCATGCCCTTAGCCCTATCCTCCTATTGTGGTGGTGGTGGTGGCCTCCCACCTCCATTAAAGCCCCCAGAACCAGCCTAGATCTGAGTGGTTCAAGTGGAGATAACCCGGCCTCTTGTCAGTTTCTGCTGCCCTGGGGGAGCCTGATGTGGGCTCACATCAGGAAAGAGGCTGTCTGATGGTTGACTGAGCTGTACCCAAAGCCCAGGGAACTTCCCGAGCTGGAAGGAGAACCTGGGCAAAGATAGAACAGGGTTGTCTCTGGCCTCATCAGTCCCTACTGCCCAGAAGAATGCAGACCAGCTTTGGTGAAGTGTGAGTGTTTAGAAGGGTCCCAGGGGACTGAGCTGGCCCATTCTACCAGAGCAACTGGGAGTGCTGAGAAGGAAGAACATTTTCTGAGTCTACCCACAGTTTCTTACCATGTAAGAGTAACTATATTAACTATATTAAACTATATTAAAGGAGTCCACTTTGCCCCATCTCTTTGGGCCAAATGGGAACCCTCCCATCTCTGCTCAATCCACAGGCCTCATAGCACTTTGCTCCCAAAATCACCTCCACCCTTCTCCAAAACTCAACGTGGGTTTCAGGATGAGCTTGTCCACAGGAAAGGCCTTAATTCTAAAAGAAGAAGGTGGAACATGGGGTCTAACTTAGAGGTCAAATTGACCCTCTCCCACTCAGGTGGAGTTAATACCTGGCCTGGTCATTAGGGGGTTAGGTCCAAGACCCACCCCATGAGCTATGACTCAAATCCAACACAGGAATGTCCAGTAAGGGAGTGAGTGTGGAAGCTAAAGAGAGGTTAGAGCCCCAGAGTCAGGGAGACTTTCAAGGCAGCCTCTTCTTCTGGCAATTTCTGCCTGCCAGAATAGGTAGGGCTACCCCCCTTGAGAACTGCCTGGTCAGAGTGTTTGATTAGCTACAATAAAATGATTCACTGGGATTCCTTAGTCCTTGAGTCTCTGGGGCAACATCTGGGGTAGGAAAGTTATCTTCCAGAGGCTGAAGCATGTGTCAGTCGCCTCATCCTCTTGTGATTCTGAGGATGGGAGCAGTCCTGTCACCATCACCTGTACAGATGAGTAAGGGGCCAGGAGAAAGGGGTCTTGGTCAGAAAGAGGGTGCAAGTGCTTCACACAGGCCAAGGTCTGTGCTAGACCTTAGAGGAACTTGCAGTATAGTTGGAGAGAAAAGATTCAGATATACCGAACAATTCACTTAATTGCATTGTTGTGTGTGTAGTGTATGTGCATTTATGTGTGCAGTGTGTATACATTTAATAGTACATGCAGGTCATGGTCCCTGGAACTTCAAAGAGAAGAATGATTTTTGGAGTTTAAAGCAGCCAAGAGGCCTTCCTGGAGGAGGTGGTAATAATACCTGGCTCCAGTAGACCAGGGAGAGGATGGGGGAAGCACATTCCTGGTAACTGATTGAGCAGATACAAAGGCAACCTGCCTGGTGTGACATTCAGAGATGGTGGACAGGCTGCACTAACTACAGAGGTCACTGTCAAGGGCCAAGGAGAGGTTAAGGCAGAGAGGTAGGCCCTGGGCAGAGGACCTGAAAAGTCAGCAGAGTTTAGCCCCTATGTTGCAAGTTCAAGTCAGTCTATGGGCTACCTGCCAATATCCAGGCGTCTAGGAGAGACCTTGCCCGGTAGGGGAAGAGGCAGGTGCCAAGGCCAATAGTTGGGGAGCGTGTGGCAGGTGGAAGGTGGCACTGAGGAGGGACTCTCATCCTGGAGAGGAAATGACATTTTGAGCTGGAGGGACAGATGAGTAGCAAGGGGGCCTCCTGGGCAAGCGCTTGTTCTCCTTGTGTCCAGGCAGCTTGGACATTTTGAGTCCCAGAGCCCCGCTTCTCACCTTTCAGGCTGGAGTCTGGAGAAGTCTTACTAGTCACATTCCCTCCGTCATAACAAGTCAGGATGAAACTTTGAGACATCCTCCCACCTGGGAGTGCCTTGGGCTGCTGAGGAGTGAGGGCATCCCTTCTTAAGAGGGACAGTAAGCAGCCCTAGTGCCTGCAGAGGGTAGTGTGGATGGCCTCCAGGGCGGGCTCAGGCTCTGGTTGTCCTGGCAGTCATGGGAAGCAGGGGAGTTGGCAAGAACATGCCAGGGTGGTCTGGTGGTTAGAATGACCTGTTTCCTGGGAACTGTTGCCACGCAGCCTTTTCCCCAGCTTCTCCATTGCAGCAACTGTACCTCCCAGAGTTATGAAAACCTGCAATTACCACGCTGTCTCTGGGTGGGAGCATCCCTGTCTTTCTTCCAATATATACTGAGTCAAGACCCGGTCAATGCAGAGAGGCAAAGAGTGGATTCCTCTTCCACGTTCCTTCCCGCATGGGCCCCAGGGGCTGTGGGTAATGAACTTAGTGATTAAATATTTCGTATCTGGGATTAGGATGGTGAGGGGAGAGGATGGGTGCGGAGACCTCTCTGGTCTCAAGCTGTAGCAAGCTATCCTACTCCCAGCCTGCTCTGGGGCCACTCAGCAGATCTCAAAATGTCCCCAGGGCTTGGCCCCCCTCTGTCTCCAGCTGCAGCCAGCAGAAGTCAGCTCTGAGGAGGGAGCTGGGAGAGGATTTTAAGCTGGAATGTGTGAGGCACAGCTTCATGGAATGTCCCACCCAAGCTGTGACTTCAGGATGGCTCAGTTTTGCTCTTTCTGGTTCTGCCAGTGATTTCTCCTTGTCATGTTTATTTCCTGGCCTCCTGCCGTTACATGCGTGAATTATATTTGGGGGTGTAGAAAGAGAACAAAATATTTAGAATGGTTGACTCTGGATCTGAAACTCTCCGCGAAAAAAGAAACAAGAGCAGCCTTCGCATATTAGGAACATTCTAGACCCACCTCATTGTGGCTACTGAAGCCCCAAACCCCAGGTGGCCTCAGAATCCTCATCAGTCCAACATGTAGAGAGAGTATAGGAACCTCCTGGCAGGGCAGACACTTTAAGGGCTTGGCCTCTTTATCTCTGGGGGAGCAGTTGGCCCTTTGCCATCCTGCCCAGGCGCCCAACCGCCTGCTGTTCCACTCACATTCTGGTGTCTGAACTCCCTAGACTGGTATCTGCTCAGCCAACTGCTCCCTGCTACCCCCTGCTTTGAACAAACATACTCTCACCTTCTGCTCACAGCCCTGGCTTGACCCCCCACATGGCTCCATCTTGACCCCCCACATGGCTCCATCTGCCCTGCCAGCCCTTTGCCCTGTGTAGAGGCCAGAGAGAGTGCTAAGGCAGTTGCATGAGAACTGCTGTGACCAAGCCAGAAAGGATTAAGGCCGGCTTCTCCTCGTGCTCATTATAGACTCACAGGGTCTACCCCAATGCCCATGGACCATCTTGGACAGGCTTCACATGTGGCTGCAAGAACAAGCTCTCTGAGCTCAAACACTTGACTTTGGGAGAGCTGGACTGTAACCCAGGTGTCTAGCTCCTGCCCTAGTATTCTAACACTTGACAAGATCCTACCTGCTGTTGATCCAGAATCAGGGGTTTCAGAGGACTGAAATAGGGAAAAACCATACTCTTGTAAGCTGCTGCACACAGAATTTCAGGGACTGGGTGTCCCTCTGTCATAGAGGTCTGCTAAGCACAGGTGAGCCTGCCTGGGGGCAGAGAAGTGACCTCAAATACTATTAAGTTAAAAAAAGTGCACATAGTAGGCTGTGTCTCAGAAGATAGATATATTCATAGCAACATATTCAAGAAAATGAATGATGGATAAAGCCATGAAACCAATAAAATGGTTATTGGGGGATCAAAAGGAGGAAAAGGTGAAGTCAAATATTAATGAACACCTGCTTTTGCAGATTTGACTTTGTAATCATATAAATATTTTGCAAAATTGTTAATACCACTGAAATCAAAATTAAAACAAACCTTTCTGCAGAGCCTGAGAGTGTGGGTCCACTGCCTGAACCCAGCCTGCTCCTAGGAGCAGTCTTCCCAAGCTTCAGGCTCCTGGGTCCTCCAGCTTCAACATCCCACTGTAGGTGTCTAATAAAAATCACAAACTCCAGGTACAGAGACTGTGTGTGCTTCCCCCTCCCTCCAGTCTGAACCATGTCAGGAATATGGCTCCATCTTCACAGTTGCCAAGACTAAATACCCTGCAAAGAGCCTTGATTTCTCCATCTCTCACCTGCATCCAGTTCACCTACAGTTCCTCCTGGTTCCACCTTCAAAACAGATCCAGAAACTGCCCATTTCTTACCATCTCTACTCTTGCCCAGGCCACTACTGAACTTTCCATGAATTATTCTTTCTCTTCATTGATTTCCCTGACTTTCCTTTATAAATGTCATGTCTTTGGCTCAGACTCCTTCAGTAAGTGTCAGCGTTCTTTTCAGTGGTCTACAAGATCCCAAGTGGCCTGGTTCCCCTCACCTCTAACCTCCTCTTATATCATCCCCCATGCACATCCTGCAACCTGCCAGATTCACTGGTCTTCTTGGAGGCTTCACATCTAGCCAGCTCCTCCCTCAGACCTTTGTACCCACTGTCTCCTCTACCTGGAATGCTTCATTAATGTGGCTCCTCCCTCAAGTCTTTCCCCCCTGCTGTCTTCTCAGCAGACCTAACCTTTGTCTAAAAGTCTGCCTTCCACAGATGCCACAGTAAGAGGACTGTGACTCTCCCCAACATACTGTAAGGTGTAACTGCTCTCTTTATTTTCTGTATCTCCTCTTGAGAAGGCCATTAAGAGAAGGCTTTTGTCCACATGCCCCAGCCCTACCTCACTGCCTGAAGCAATGACTGCACATAGACACTTGGTAGAGTAAACGAATGAAAGGGCAGATAGTCAGCCCAGCTGTGTGGAGTTCCTCCCCCTCAGGGGGATCCCAACTGTAGCCCAGAAACATGTCTCTTGGGCAACTGGACACATTCATGTCCAGTCTTATGATAGAGGAAAATATCGATCCCCACCATCCACTTGGGGCACTTTGTAAGAAAAACCTCAGCCTGGATTACTGCTCAGCGGCTGATAGGTAGGTGTCGGTGGACGTTCAGTCCCAAACATAACCCTCAAGGAAGGGCTGTGATGACCCACAGGCAGAACTGTCTCTAGAGAAGTTTAATGTCAAATACATAAATAAGAATCCCTGACCTGCCATCTGGGTGCTTTGTTGCATGGTGCCCAGGCTTAGGTGTGACATGAGTCTGCAGGTGCCAGGTGTCCCTCCTTGACTGTACCCCAGTGGTGGAGGAGGGCTGGGCATTGCCAGATCTGACTCCCTGCCTTTCTCTAGTCACCTCTTTTTTCACATCACGAAGGTCTGATGGAAGATCCCTGGCTGGGAAGCAAGACCAAAGTTGACCTCTCTTCCCTAAGCCAGCGTGGGAACTCAAGCAGGTCGCCTAGCTTTTGGAAACTCCATGTCTTCTTCATTGGCCTAACAGTGGGAGCTAGTCACTTGTCTCTAACCGGGTGACTGGCAACCGCTCAGTCCCAGACAGACCTGGACAGTTGACTGCCCTCTCTCTCAAGCTTCTCCTGCCTCCTGGGGGTCTGTGGTACTGGAATGCCAAGTGTCACCAGCAGAGTAGTATTAATTATCCCTGGCCCAGAGCCAACCAAATGACCTAGGAGCCTTCAAAACAGGTTAGAGAGACTTATGGGCAGAGCAAGCATGAACCAAAAGAGGCTTTGGAAGGAAACTGGTGTGTTTAAGGGATAGATCTAACCCTGAGGGGGATGCTGGCAAGCATGTTCACTCACCACTATGGCCTGTGACATGAGCCTCAGGTGGAAGGTTGTCAGTTAGTTTCAAGGGTTCTTCACACTAGCTAGTGGCTTACTGAGGGAGAGGCCACAGGCCCCTGCTCTATTCCCACTGCCTGCCTTGTTCACTCTGGCCTGTGGACTTACTGTCACATCTCTCCTCAGTCTCTTCCACTACCACTCGTGGGAGATGCAGTGAGTCCTGGCTGTGAGTATTGCCCCCATGATTGAGTGTGTGGCATCCCCAAATGGCAGCTCTGGCAGAGAGCAGGCCTCAGAGGCCACAGGAAGTGAGGGCCCCATCAGGGTTACTGCTGTGTAACAAGTCATGGTTTCAAAGATCAGATGCCTGAAGTTCATCCTCCCTTTGAGAAACTGAGGTAGGAGCCATCCCAGTAGTTGCAATATGGACTACTGTCTGCCCCTAACCCTTTACCTCCATCTCCTTCCATACCCCTGACATCTGCCCAGCCTAGTCACTTCCTGCTAGTGTACTGAAAATCTGTCAAGCCCAGCCATTGTATTTAATAAATTCTTAGAGTTCAAGGACTTCGATAGTTGTCAGTGCACAGTGTCAGCACAACCACCTTTGGGGGAAGTATCTGATACACATTTTGTGTGTGTGTGTGTATTTGTTTTTTTGATTAAACTTTTTTAATTTCTTGTTCATTTTGGACAATATTTGAGTTCTCTCCTCAGGTATAGACCCCACGAATCTTCCACCACTTTATTACCAATGAACTGTCACCAAAGACCCTTGTGCTCATCCCTGCCCATTCCCTGCTGTGTGCCTCAGCAGGTCCACACTTTATGGGTAAGGAAATGGAGGCAGAGAAAGGTGACATACCTCCTCTGCTTCCTTTCTCAGCTCAGAACCTGCAGCTTCTCTTGGCAGCAAATGATCTACCACTCCTTAGCCTGTCAGCCACCCAGCACTCCCCCTGATATCCAGCTCTGACCACCCATCTTCCAGGTTCAGAGGAGTCTCTCTCCAGCCAGAACCAAAGCAAGACTCCTGCCTACCTCCACCATTGTCACCCAGCACCTCCTACGACTTGACCCTGACCTGACTTTCCAGAACCTTTGCCACTCCCACCTTCATTGCCCATGTACCTTGATCAGCCTATGCTCTCTGACCATGCCCACTGATCATGCTGGGTCTCCCCACTCAGCCATCCTACCTCCCTCATGGAAATCCTACCCATCTCACATGCCTCCACTGGCCATAGACTAGTCCTTCCTACATTTCCCCACAGTACTTATGCCTACATAGCAAGGAGCAGGGAGGGCTTATAGCCATCAGCTGTGGCTACTTATGTCCTTGCCCTCCACCTGCCTTGATTGTCAAAGTCTCCTGTTCCTGTGTCCCCAGCAACCAGAGATGCTCTGACTTGGGAAGGAGTGAACTACAGCTCCCTGCACCTCCCCCGTTATGGTCATCTTGGTGGCAGTCTATTGCAACTGAAAGCACACTATAGAAGATTATTAACAAATCATAGAAATATTATGATGTTAGAACTTAAATAGAATTCTAGAAACCACTTTCTCTAGTCCTCCTCCTCTCTGCCGAGTCAAGGAGGGTGGCCTGGGCTCTCCCCAATTTCCCATTTTCTAGCTGTATGTCCTGGGTGTCCTGGGTGTATTACTTAGCTCTCTATACCTATTTAGTCAACTGCTAACTAAGGGTAAAATATTGCTGTCTACCTACAGTATGGCAGAGATGACTGTGTTCTTAGAACAGTGCCTTGGACATAGAAAGTACCTTGTGCCATTCATTATCATGTGGTTGCTGTTGCTAGAAAAGAAGACTGGGCCCTGAGATGTATATTCCACTGGCCCAGAGGCACAAAGCTGGGGTGTCGCCTGGGAGAACAGCTCCTGCCAGCATCTCCCTATTTCTTTGCCCTTCTCTCTCCTTGCAGTGCATGTGCCAGGAGGAGGGGAGTGAAGCACCACCTGAAAGGAGTCTGCATCCTTAGCTCACCTATCACACATATTGCCTCCCCCTGGCAGCAGCAGCAATCAGAGGCCTACCTTGGTTTTCACCTGGAAGGAATGGGCTTAGTGGACTGAGAGATTGTCCCTCTGTTCCCCTCTCTCTTACCTGCCCTCAGGGGCATGTGTGACACAGGCAGGGAAGAAGAACTGGTGGACACAGTAGGGACTAGGGATCCCTGAAGCCTGACTCCAGGACCTCCTGGTTCACACATAGGGAGGAGAACACTGCACTCAGGTGGTGACATGTGACTGGCACTGTTTCCCAGTGGAGCAATGACAGCAGATGGGACTTCCCTGTGAGAATCTGCTCCACGCCAGGCAGCTCACTCACCTTCAGAAACTTAGGTATTAACCCCCATATGAACCCTCATATTAACCCTCATCTTAACCCCCCGTTTATCAAATAGGAAACTAGGACTCAGATCAGTAAGAGCCTTGACCAGAAGCACAGAGCTAGGAGGAGATAGAACCTGGATTTGAAGGCAGTCCTGGCTTCCAGTCACCTTTAGAGCCTTGGGTGTTGAAACCTCGCCTGTGGGTATGGAGTGAGCTCGGGGCTTAATGGAGATCAGAGAGGAAGGCTTGAGCCTCAACCCCTCAGCCGATTCATCACTCTGCTGCCCCTGGGAGCCACTTTGGTGGTTTTGACCATTATGCATGTGAATTACTTTTATTCCTAGTCAAATATTTAATTTCTACCCATAATGGACAGTTGGTTAAAAGCAGGAAGCATTAAGGAACACTGATACTAAAAGACTGGTTCATGAGGAACATCCAAATGGTGGTACTTCTGCACATTTGTCTGGGTTCTCTGCCCTGACCCGGAGCCCTGTCACCCATCAGAGCCGGGCAGAGCTGCTCCCAGGCTGGCCAGAGACAGTCAAACTGCCACTTCCCCACCCCAACCTGCTCACGGTGAGTCAGGACCCTCCATGCACGCCCTGTTATTTGGGCAGAAGTGACTGCAAGCATTTCCTGAAAACTCTCGAATCTCATCATTTGGAAACAAAGCAAGAAAATTACAAAAACAAACCAGTTGATTTTTATAAAAAAGAGAAGGAGCAAAAACAAACATAAATTCAAGAATTCCAAAGAGTGGGCCACAAAATCAGTTTTTGCTTTTTGTTTCTTATCATGCCATATATAGTCAAGCTTTTGCTTACATTTTAGGGTGTATCTGAAGCCAAAGCCACAATGTAATGGTGATGTGTCATTTTGAAATTTCTTTCTAGAAAGTCATGCTTTGCTTTCATAACTCATTTACAATAAATGAAGGAGAAGGCGTCGCTTGATAAATGGGGGAAGACTAAATTTTGCCTTTATTCATGAATGCTATTAAGGATATTAAACACGAACCTTATAATTTGTCCCCAATAACACTGTGGCCTCAAAGCTATGTTTTACTTAAAATAACTTACTTTATCATATACCATCAAAAATAACATGTTTTTCAAATTCCCAGGGGTGTTTGTAAGATGAATCCGTGAGAATCCTTCTCAAGTCTAAAAAGTTGAATAAGGCTGCAGTCAACCACTAAACCACCTTAGTTTCCACAGGCATAAAAATGAGAAAATTGAAAAAAACCACCTTTCTTCTCATTGAGGTCTCCGGGTAGGTGCCATACAAAGCCTACTCCAGGAATCAGGATCTTGTTTGGGAAACTCTGTCCCCTGTGCAGATTTTATACAAAAGGATAAACTGATTTGCATATAATGAGGGACAGAATCCACCCAGGCCTGTGTCCTCCCGGAAGGGAGAGATGCAGTTACCCTTCTGACTGTTCTCAGATGTTCCATCCAGAACTGCCTGGGTGTCTCAAACACACAGGTGCATCATTCACCTGCTTCAGGTAAAGCACCTATTGGTTTCACCTACTGCAGGTACGGCAAAATGTTCTGTGATCGATTTCCTTGTATTTTATTTATGTTGCCCCGGGACACAGAAACTGCCTGAAGAAATATGGCCACCATACCTCTGTTGAGTCTACAATGCACATTCCACTTCCCCCTTCTAGCTAAGTCCCACTCATTCTTCAAAACATTTGATTTTAACAAAATTTCAGAGTCACTGAGAAGCAGCAAGAATAGCATAAAGAATTCCTATATACTCTTCCCCTAGTAGAGTCTTTCTCTCATGGACATTTTTTTCTGACCCTTTGAAAAGTGACTGAAATGATGCCTTTCATCGCTTAACCTTCACAATATGTTTCTTTAAAGCAAAGACCTTCTTCATCACCATGTACAACAATCAAAACCAGGAGACTAACATAGATGCAATGATGCTATCTACTCTTTACTCTCCAGAGAACCAAGATCATGGGTTACATGCAGTGATGACATGGCTTGAGTGTCTTTCCACCTGAGGACAGTTCCCAGACTTGATTTCATGACTTTGACGTTTTTCGGAGTGACTATGTTTGTAGATGTCCCCTTGGTTAGGTTTCTCTGATACATCTTCATTAGCCTGGGGTGATGTGCACTTTAGTGATGTCATGTTCTTGGGACATCAAGTTAGGAGACACATGCTGGATGACTTCTCATCCCATGACTGGGGATGTGATCTTTAATAATTTGGTTAAAGTGGTGTCTGCCAAGCTTCTCCACCATCAAGTTGCAAGTTTTCCCTTTGCAATTGAGAAATAGCTTGTGGGGAGATCCTTTGAGACAATGCCAATATTCTGT
This sequence comes from Uropsilus gracilis, assembly GCA_004024945.1. Taxonomy (NCBI): domain Eukaryota; kingdom Metazoa; phylum Chordata; class Mammalia; order Eulipotyphla; family Talpidae; genus Uropsilus; species Uropsilus gracilis. The sequence goes on along the minus strand of PVHY01005350.1, from coordinate 48,067 downwards.
TTTTCCTCAAACTTTCACCCACTGGCTTCCATTGACAATTCTTGCCTGAAACAATTATTATGATGAGGGCCACAATGATTTTCTAATTCCATCATTCCTTCTCCATTTCCTAAAGGCTTTCGACTGTCAGAGAGCGTCTCTGGGGTAAATTTGCCATCCTAAGTCTCAGGAAGGATCCCACTGTTTGGGGGCTAGGGTGGGTGAGTCTCTGTCACCTGCCTAAACATCCCTGAATATAGATGTGCTGACGGATGTTTAAGGTGAAGACAATCAGCACCCTGCTGCAAGTACCCTTACACTTTAGAAGACTCTAACCCAGGGATTCATGTGCTGGGAAGCCATGTCCCAAGTCAACGGCACTGGGATTAGGGTCCTTGACATGCATGAAGCTGTTGAGTGAATCTCCTTCCGTCATCATGTCTCGCCGTGGTCTTGTCAGTTCCACCAGTTCTGGCTGAAAAATGAGGCCCGAGGGAGGCCCTACTCCAGCTAACTCCAGTCCACATTTCCTCTCCTTCCTGGGCTGGAAAAAACGGCCCTTCAGGGACAGAGCAAACCTGTCAGTAATGAAGTTGTGAGCGAGCAGGCTGTCCCGGGAGGGTGACTGGGATGTGATGGCTGATGGAGTGAGCTACCAGGCAGCTGGCAGAGTCTCTCCAGAGGGCCCGAGAGCTCAGTGATGCTCTGCTGCCCACAGACGAAACCAGCTCAGGAACCCTGGACACTGCTGCTTCCCACAATGCAGCCATCTTTCCTTCACCTGGGGCCCTATCCCAGGACTCCAAGGGATACGTGAGAAGGCCAGGTGCCCTCCAGAGCTGAGCTGAGGCAGGACAAGTGGATAAGGTTTATCATGAGCCCTATGTTCATCCCTTTCAGCACTTCCTCTTGCCTGTTTTCCAGTCCAACGAGTCCTATGATTGATAAGACAATTGAGAAACAATTGAGATTAGTCAGCTTGTATAAGACCACATGGCTAGATGAGAGCCAACCCAGGACGTGAACTCAGAATATGAACTCTGATTCCCAAGTTGCCACTGTATCGTGCTGCCTCTCCAGGTAAGGGTTCTTTGGAGGACTGCTGAGACCCTGGAGGGCTTCTAGGAGGAGGTGCTGATTGCAAAATGGTTGGGTTAGGGTAAGAAGTCTCCATAAGTAAGTATTGGTCACCTGCAGTGACAGGGGGCTCACTACTTTCCCAGGTATCCCCCTTCATGTGGGGTAGCTCTCCCCATGGGGAAGTTCCTCCTTTAGGTGAGCTCAGGTTGGGCTTCAGACATTCCGTGCCCCATATTTCTGAAAATCTCTACATTTGGTCACATCTGGAGTTGAAACAACTCTGAGGGGACTTCTTTCTAGCCTTCCTGTTTCCTACTGTTCCAGTTTGAGGGCTGTTCTATCACTTGGATATGGCAAGATTTGAAAGGCTAGTTCCCTAGTGACTCAGAAGGCAGCACACGGTGAGATAATGTTGCACTGACTGAGGTTCAATGGCTAGTGGCAGAGGACGCTGACAGCCAGACTTTAGGCTGGAAGTCATCACAGGTGGTCCCTATACCTATGGGAACTCCCTCGAGAGGATAGTGGTGTTTGGTGATAAGTAGCTATGTTCAAAATCCAGCCATTAGGAAGCCAAAGCTAAGGCAGGAGCCAGAAACTGGGCATCCGTGTGTTTCTTCCTTGATTCCCAACACTTGGAAACAGCTTGTTTCCCTACAGCCCCATCCTCTGACCAGCACTGCAGTTTGCTAATGCTTGTCACTTCTCTGCATAGCTGATGGGTCCATGCTACGTGGCTTGGAAAAGCCATAACATGATATTATCACCAACAAACCCTAATATAACACTTATACTGATCATTTAAAACTCATAGGAACCCTATGAGATGGGCATTCTATTGGTACCCATTTTATAGTTAAAAAAGCTAAGGCCAAGAGAGGTTAAGGAACTTACCCAGCGTTGCACAGATAGATGTGAACTTTGGAGGCCTGGTTCCTAACGTCATACTTTGGACTATGACAGGATGTTGCTATTTAGCAAATACCCTGGGAATTGGTGTTGAGCACCCTCCCTATGTCAGGCAATGAGGTGCTGTGGGAGGCCACCCAGCGAGGCAAATTCATAGCCATACCCAGTCTTCCTTGGTTCTTTAGGACAAGTGGTAGGAGCTGGTAAAGCCAGATTTTGCTTCCTGGTATAGATTCACGTGACTCAGTTTATCCACAGGAAGCTGGCAAATTGTGCATCCTACTTAAGACAGACCCATATCCATGGCTGGTGTCCTTGAACCTGTGAGTAAGAGCCCCGCGTGGGCACCTAACGTTTGAGGAGTGTCCGGACTTGCTGGCAGTCTGCATCAAGGGTCCACGGCCAGGCCTCGGAGACTGCCGGGCTGGGTCTGGCCGGGCGGAAGGGCGCGGGCCTTCCTCTGAAGCGCTCAGCCAGGGCCGCGCATGCTCTTCCCATGACATCACACTCCTCCGAATGCATGAGGCCAGAGATTCTTGGAATGCCTGATTCTTCCTGGAACAAAAATATTACCTCATATTTATACTGTGCCTGTGTTCTCCGGAGGCTCTCCTTGCCTCATTGTGTTGTTACTTCAGACCAGTCTGTGACCCAGGCAGAGAATTGGGGGCTCATCTGAGTGAGGATTCCATCTTCCCATTCTGTAGGTGGGACTATTGAGCCATGGGGACTTGGGGGGGCTGGTCAAAGCTGCCCAGTATATTGGTGCCAGCATGGTAAACTGAGAGCCCTGGATTGCCAAGGGGCATGAAAAGAGTGCCCTAGAAATATCTCAGCAATCAAATGAAACTCAGCGTCAACCAATACCCCAGAGAAAGCCCTTTCCCTCTGGCCTACCATGCTGCCCTGGGATGGAAGACGTGGCCAGATGCTGTACCCAGCAACCTGCCCCTCCCTTAGGGTGCAGCAGTGAGGCTGGAAGGCCACTGGAAAACATTACTCCCCTCTGCCCCGCTCCATAGGTCCCAGCCGCAGGAACTAGCAGTAAGTGTTTGGGGCGGGGGTGGGGGGGGCAGAAGGATTGTTCCCAGCAACGATGGAAACCCCAGGACCACACGTGGCTTCTGTGGTTTCCTCCAGACACAGTGGAGCCAAGACTAGGAGGCCAGATTTCCAAACCTCGACCCAGAGCTGCCATCCAGTCCCTCCCAGTTTCTCTCTTCGGCTGTTCCCAGTGGACTCATGGGTCTCCAGCGACAACGTGGGCTTCCGCTTCTTAATACCTAGCTCTGCGTCCACCACACACTGCCAACCCACACGCCTCCCCCGACTGCCTCTGGCCAAGATCTGAGGTCCTCTGGATTTGGATTTCAGTGGTTCTACATTGCCTTGCAGGCTGTCCCAAGCCATTGGGTCCCTGGAACAGGACTTCAAACCTTAGGCAGAAGAATGTAGTGGCCAAGAGCCTTCTACATTCTTAGACCAAACTACTTAAGTTCAAACCCAAGCTTTACCTTTTGCAAGCTATGTGTCCTCGGGCAAATCTTTCCCCCATCAGAGCCTCATTGACCTATCTGTGCATCTATAAATGTTGTCCCTCCATCTTGAGGTTAAACGAAAGCCATGCTTGGGCCAGACTAGGACAGACCTCGTGTTTATTTCTGCTTCCTGTCCTTCACAACTCTCATTCCAGTTGTCAGCATATATCTATTTCTGTAATGAATGGGTCTTAAGCCCCACAAGGATCCAGCCCTGTGTCTAAGGCATTGCTTTCTCCCCAGGGCCTGGCATACTGAGGGCCTCCCTTGAGGTGTGAGTAAATGCCCAGCCCAGATACTGAAGGAGATTCAGAGATGGTTCTTGTCTACCCAGAGGAAGTGGGTGCTTTGAGGACAGACAATAGGAACAAACAAGGCCATCAGTGGCTGACTCGAGAGGGTCCAACTAAAATAGTCAGATGAGATGTTATAAGAGCAGGAGAGGGAACCTGGGAGGGAGAAGGCTCCTGGATACATCTGGGCTTTGAGACCAGGGAGGGGTTCAAGGAGGTGCTGAGGATGCCTTAGGAATAACCGAATGACTTGTCACCCGCAAACCCAGCACCCCTCACTTTCAGGAGTTGTGTGACCTGGGCTGGGGTGGAGGGGATTTGGGGGTGGATGGAGGGGAAGAGCACTGAGGCTCTATTAACTCCAGGCAAACCCAAATCGCAGAAGATATTTAACAAATGCAACAGTAATGAGCCCATTTCCTGAATCATTCGTTCATTTCTTCATTCATTTGTTCATCACTCAGTAGTTGGTAAAGAAAGTCTCTTCTTGCCTACAGGAAGAGAGAGACTAAACCCTTTCCTTTCCACTCCACAGCATCCGTTAAGCCAGGTAAACATCCTCTTTCTCATTTTCAGTTCATGCAGGAAAACAGCAAACTTCTATGGGATGTTTTGTTTTTGCTCCGTCAGACCTCAGTCTTGAGTTAATCCCTACCAACTCTTAGTCACATGGTCTGTTGGAGCTGAAGACTTCAAAGAGCAGGGGCAGTGTCAGGGGCACATGGTAGGCAGCGGACCTCTCAGGACACCCTCTAACAAGACTGTTCTCATCATCATGATGCCAGTGCTGGTGATTAGAGTAACTTGGTTGTCTACACAGTGATGCCTCCAGAGTTCTCCAAAAAGCAAGAAGAGATCAAACAAATGATGCAGTGTTTCAGGCAGTACCTTCCATCAGAAACTCAGAAATCAAGGAGATCTGATAGAGGCTTTGCCACCAACTAACTGGGCAACTCTTGGGGAATGAAGCGACCTCTCTGAACCTTGGTTTTCTCATCTGTAAAGCTGTCCTCATGTAGTCCATATAGCTACCCTTGAGCTGGGGCCAGAAACCAGAGATGGGAAGTCACCCAGAGTTACACAACTATGCTTGGCCAAGTCAGGCTCTGAGCTGGCGGCAGGCGTGAAGGCAGACACAAGGAGGAAGGAGCATCCTAGATGGAATTCCATCATCTAATGCAGTCCCAAGGCCTTACTAGTGTTCAATTAAACAAGACATGATGATCCTGTCCCTGTCAAGTTAATGTCATCTTGCTTCTCTTCGGAAGCAATAAGTTGGCTGGCTTGGTTGGCTCCATGAGACAGAAATAAGCTTCCCCTCTGCTTTTCCTCATTGGGCTTCACAGCTAGTCTGCACACTAGTGTGGTCATGTGTGGTAGTGGCCTTTGTTCCCAGGCCACAGGTGCCAGCTTCAAGCTGCACAGCCCAGGGAAAGTCCTGTGTCTGAGTCTCTCAGTCTCTTAACCTCTGAGCCTCAACCTGCTCCTGCTTTGTCCCCATGGCTGGAAGGTGGGACCCACACTGGGCATGTGTAGGAGGGCAAGAATGGAGGCACCTAAGCTCATAATAAGCAGTCATCACTTTTCCTGAAGGCAAGAAATGTGAGCCAATGCATAGTTTCAAAACCACTTGCCCTAAGAATTTTGCTTCCAGAAATTTTTAAGCAGACCTACAAATTACGTGGTAAAGCATCCAATGTTGAGAGAACCATACGAAGTTAGTGGCCCTCGGAATATCTCATTGGGAACAATTATGAAATAAAAAATGAACAGAGAGTCGTTGTCTTCTGTTAAGACCATTTTTGAAAATAAGATCTGAAGTTAGTCTCCCGACTCCCACCTCCCGAGTGCAGCTGTGATGTTCTGAGAACTTTTTTTTTTTTTTAAATAAAAGAGAGCAGTTTTCCAGTGAAACAAGACATCTGATTTCAGAACCCAAAGAAGAAAAGAATAAACTAAATGAGTGATGGAAAAAGCACACTGACAATTTCCATTCTTTAAAAAAAAAAAAAAAAAAGGCATTATTTCCCTAACAGCAGGTGTTGCCAGTAGCACAAATGGAATATTAATCTTATCTCCCAAGCCACTCCTCCCCCCTCCCACCACCACCATCGAGAAAACTTTCCTGCGAGATTAACGCATAAGCAGGCAGGGAAGTGGATGTGTACCCTTTCTGCTTGCCGTGCTGCATGACTACATGTCTAGGATATCTCCAGAACCCAGAGCCACATATCCGTGTACCCAAGACCACATGTGGCTTCCTTGTTCTGCTGCTAGGAGCAAAAGCAGCTCACTTCCAGCCCAGCCAAGCCTAAACCCACAGGTTTCATGGTAAACAGCCAGCTGGCCCCTGAAGGAAGGTATCGACGAAACCCAGCTCCAGCAAACACAGCACAGACAGAGCTGGTTTGGGCCTGCTCAACCAGGGACCACTGACAAATATTTGTGAAGGGCCAGAGCAAGGAAGCCTGGGTCTCCGTTGTATCAGACCACAGCCCAGCCCCAATTTCACTTCCGTGATTCAGGCCTCCTAAACCCCTTCCCAGACCAAGGACACAGGACTCCTGTGGCCACCCCCACAGCAGGCCTATAGGTTGCTGAGTCCTTCTCTCTTGAGGGCCCTCTGAGGTCAAGAGGGAGACAGACAGGATGTGGGCCGTGGATGCCATGATTAGCTGGCAGGGTGGTCACACCCCCAAAAGCCTCTGATAGAAAGGCATTTTGGAATTTCACCACACAGAGCCTCAGCTGGTTTATCTGTAAAATGGGAAGAAAGGTGCTTGACCTGCCTGCACATTGATACCAGTCCTGACAATCACTGCCCTGAGACCTGCTTGGGGACTTGAGCCAGGAAAGGGAACGAGGGAGATGAGAGGGCCTCTGTGTCCCTTGCCTCCAATGGCACCTGGCTCTTCTTGCCATCCCAAGGGTACTTGGCCAATCCCATTTGCTAGCCAGCTCTATATCAACCTTTCGGATTCAGTATCTTGCTGCCCAGTTAAAGGGCATCCATTGAGGGTGGACCCCCAGGCTTCCCCTCTCCCCATCCCATATGCCTCTCTTGTGACCAAAGAATCTGCCACCCAGCTAGTAAGAACACCCACTGGTGCCAGCAACCTGGAGCTTTCTTAGTGATTGCTATATCAACTGGGCTGACTGACTCCATACTCTTTCAAACCAAGAGGATACAGAATACCAGGTCCCCCAAAATTTCTAGGGATGGACAGCTGAACTCCTGCCAGACTTAGCCGATTTCTTTCTGAGCCTTCAGCCACCAGCCATATAGAAATTACCTCCTTCCTCCTCCAGGTGGGGAGAAGTTTTCTTTTGCTTTGCTTTGCTTTGCTTTATGTTGTGTTGTTTAGGAGGAGGGAGAGGATGTTGGGTAGAGAAAGGGAAATCCCTGATGTGGCACATGGGAAACACTTCTCCAGACAGATGCTGGGAAAGGCTCGGTCAGCCATCCTTTGGGGATATTCCTTGGACCATTGCTGCAGGCACCACAAAAATTCTAAATAAGGTTGACAGAAGTTGTCAGTCAACTTGAGAATCAAGCATTATCTGCCAGGGAATTTCCAAGGTCCTTCTCTGAGCTTAAAAACTACTCACACTCAAAGAACAAAGAGAAGGGAAGGAGGAAGAGTCAATTAGTTGAAAGTAATTAAAAACTAAATGTAGGAAGAATTTGCAGAAAGTCACAGGTACATGGCACTCTGGAGACTGGGTAGGGGGTGGATTATGGCTTTTCTTCCTTGTTCACTCAGTGTGTCTGGGTTTGTGCTCCTCAGGATGGGACCTGGGTTTAGATCTGGGTCATCTGAGGACTGACTGGTGACAGGAACCTTGAAAAGAACCTGACTCCGTGACTCAGTTTGCTGATGGGGTCTCCCTCTAACTTGTGTGTCCAGATGGATAGTCTCTATCCTGGTGTGAATGCAAACTGACTCTCTCCTGCAGAACCTCAAATATTGAGCCCATTGATGATCTTTGGTTTTAGAATAAAAATGCATTTGAGAATGAAACTGAGAAGTCTAAGCATGCAGAAAGGAGTGGGTTGTACACAAATATTCTCCTCAGTTTTGTGCATCCTAGGCAATAATTGGAAACAATCCAGATGTCCTTCAGTGAACAGATGCATTGATACAACCTCACTGTGGAATATTACTTGGCAGTGAAAAGGAAAGAGCTTGTGATACATGTAACTACCTGGGAGAATTTCCAGGGCTGGAACTGTGCTAAGTGACAAATGATATCACTTTTCAAGAATGATTATGGTAAAAAAGAAAAAGAAAAGAAAAGAAATCATCATCAGATGCCAGTCCTATTGTCTCTCTGATGGGACATGTGTAAAATGTGTTTGGAAGATCACAAATTGATCACAGGTGCTTCGGGGGCAGCTGGGGACAGAGGTACTGTACTATGTTGTGTCTCTTTGGTGTCTGATGCAGTTGTATTATTGTATGATCTAATAAGAGACTAAAATACTTGTTTTCAGTGGAGGGTGGACTTAAATCTTCCATAACCACAAGTACCTACTAGTCTTATTCTCTGCAGTATCCTCAGGCTCTATTACAGAGCCTCACCCAGAGGAGGCGCTCAGGTGGTATGTGGAAGGAATCAATAACAAACACATTGATGAACTCCTCTTCCAGCGTTTGGACTCAGGGACCCTGCACAGCCTAGCCAGTGACCCCTGTCCGTCTTTCCCTTTGACTTACAGGCGACAACAGAGACCTCCAGGAGGGACCAAATCCCAGCAGCACAGTGACCACCAGCCGGGCAGTGCCAAACACAACAGGGACCACCAGAAATCCTACCAGGGGGGCTCGGTGCCCCACCCCTCAGGGAGGCCCACCCACCACGGCTACAGCCAGAACCGGCGTTGGCATCACAGCAATACAAAGCACCCACCGGGGGACAAGGGGGAGGCAGGAGCCCCCCGCAATGCCAAAGAGACCTTGACCATGGAGAGCCCCAAACTCGAGGACGCCCTAGGGGATACTGGGCACAGCAGCCTTGAGCCCCCTCGCAGCCCTGATGCCCCAGCCCCAGTGGCTTCCGAACGGCTGCCCCCACAGCAGCCAGGGGTTCCAGAGGCCGAGACAAAGCGTAAAGACAGTATTATTCCCGAGCGCCTCGGGGAGAGGCCCAAAATTACCCTGCTCCAGTCTTCCAAAGACAGGCTGCGGCGAAGACTGAAAGAAAAGGTACCGGTAATTGAATTTTCGTTGTTCTCTTGCACCAGGGAGGACAACGAGAGGTAGGCACTTTGGTAGGTGGGCGTGGGTTTGAGGGCCTTGTGTGCGGAGGGAAGCGAGGGCTTTGGCAGGCCGGGGGAGGAGGGGGGAGGCTAATGGAGGCATTGCATCTAGCCACTAATGACCTAGGGATCTCTGGGCCACCAGAGGGCAAGCCCGTGACCAGCTACATATCCACCATTCCAGGACATTCTGGCTCCTCACCTTATGGCCTCCTCCTCATAAGAGGCCTCTTTGGGGCACTTACAGCAGCCTCCAGTCTGAGAGATAAGGGGAGGAAGAGGCTTGAGGAGTGGGGGGTGGTGAGTGGATTGAAGGTCTGGCTCTTCCCTGGAGCATTTCTGTTTTGGTTTGGTTTGGGTTGGGTTTTGGGTTTTTTCTCGGATGAGCACCTAATAATGCTAAGGGGCATTTAGAGGGAAACGTGATTATTAGATAATAAGGACTAATGCTTCTCCTGGGTTAAGTACCAACTGGGCTGTGTTCCCTGCAGGGAGCTCCGAGTCAAGGTGAGCTGGGCAGGGCGTAACAGGTAGCATCAGCCTTGCTGTTCCCCTCCTTTGCCTCCCTTCAGCCAAAGAGAGAGTCCCAGGGACAACATGTAAGGAGGCCCTCACTGCTGACATCACACAGGTGCTGATCCTATACTGGCAAGCCCTGACAGTAAGGGCCTCCTGCACTTTTCTCCCGGGAGGCTCTGTGTTCACCCTGGTCCTGGTCATGGTCTCCAGAGCCTGGTTCACAAATTCAAGAGGAAATGCTCCCCAAGCTCCAAAAGCGGAATGAGGATCTGTCCCTGGCAGCACTGAGGCTGTTGTGCTCACCCTAGTATGCCCCTCCCGAGCCCAGGGTGTAACAGGTCAGGTTGCCTTGGAAAGGAACAGGCTGACCTGTCCCCAGCTCTTCCCACAGCTAACTGAGCCCAGAGACTCCCCCATTTGGGGCTTCAGCGGTGCTCACTGTTTGGGGCTTCCCCTGGCCTTCCTCCACTCCCTTCTCAACCTTTTCCCCCAGAGCCCAGGCTCAACTCCACATGCAGGTCAGAGCAGGTCTGAGAACTTCCTGGATGAACTCTTGAAGCTGACCTGCCGTTCCTTGTATCCTTCACAAGCCAAGTCCCCCCTCCCCACCGTGCCCTGTGGGAACCCCAGCTATGGAGGAGAACCTCATTCCCCTACATACCAAACCCAGGAAGGGTTCCCAACTGATCAGCAGTGTATGGCCATCACCTGAAATGCTTGCAGGGCAGATTGAGGTAGCATGGCCAGAGAAAGGACTATTAGCTAAGGTCTCTCCAGTTCTACTAAATGTTACCACAGTGCCCAGAGCAGAAGTTGCACAGGTTTCAGAGTCCGGCAAGCAGACAAGCTAGGCTCAGTCCTCTCTCTGTCTTTGACTGGCGAGATGACCTGGTCACTTTGACCTCTTGAGTACCAACCAGCTCCCTCGTCCGCAAAAGGGATAGAGTGCTACCCTCCTTACTCATAGCCTATGAAGATTAAATCTAAAGTGTGAAGTCACTCATGGATAGTTATTACTCTATATACAGCTATCGCTTTATATACATTCTAATTATATATATATGTTATTTTAGTGTTCTATGTTACTATTCTACATGATTTCCCACCTGTCCTGTGTGCTCACCACCTGGGACCAGCATAGCTAGGAAGTAGTGTGGGTCCGGGGGAAATAGAACAGATGAGGAGATCCCTAACACCACATAGTGGACCCACATCCCCTCACGTGAGATCTCCTGGACTCCTGGACCAGCAAGACAAGGGCTTGAGCAGTGGAAGTGCTCAGAGAAACTCAGCCCAGCTTGTTACCAACAGGAAAACTGAGGCCCAGAGAGAGAAACCACTTGACCAGAGTGATACACTGAGAAGCAGAGTAGACTCTGAACCCCCATCCATGCCCCCTCACCCCCCCCCAAATCTAAGACCTCTCCTTGTGTAGAAGGGCAGGTGTAAGACTCCATTTTCTGACTCAATCCTACCCTTTGACCTTGATTCCACATCCCAGCAGTTAGCAGAAGCAATTCTTAGTCAGTAGTTTGTTGTGTTGGAGTGAATACTTATGACCAGAAGGACCTGGTCCCCCTTGCAGCAAAACGTGAGGATGCAGGGTTTGTCTGAAGTTGCCCCCCTTAGAAATGCCATTGTCCTGGCAGCATGCTGAGAGTTCTTCACACATCATCAGCACAGTCTCCATAGGATACAGGCAGGGCCATGTGTACCAGGAGCCCGGGACCCAGAAACCACAGCTGTCCTGGGGCTGCAAGAGCTAAGGGCCAAAGGACATCGGTCCCAGGTCATGAGCTCACTTTGGAAACCGTCTCTCCCTGCCCTAATCTTCCTGCCGTCGTTCTCTCGCTGGCCAACTTTATTATAGTATCTTGTTCCGTCTTTTATATGTCTCATTAGGTCATTTCTGTAGTGAAACAGTTGTCGGACAAATAGGCCAGGGCAATGTTGGATGGGAATCCTGGGTCAGAGCTAGAGCTTGCCAGGATGTCGTAAAGGCCAAATAAAAGGTCAGCATAGACTCTTGGAGCCTGAGGATCCTTCCTTAAGGGAACCCCAGTATTCCCAGAGGGATCAGACTTCACGTTCAAGAGGGAGGGTGGGTCTCTCTGTGGGTGGCAGCCCTCCCACCACTGGCCATACCCCTTTAGAAACCTCAGCTCCACTCAGGCACAATGGGTCTGTCTCCCACACCCCCAGGATGAAGTGACAGTGGAGACCACCAACCCTCAGCACAGCAAGATGGACAAGTTGATCGAGATCCTGAACAGTATGCGGAACAACAGCAGCGACGTGGATGCCAAGCTCACCACCTTCATGGAGGAGGCCCAGGACTCCACCAACTCCGAGGAAATGCTGGGAGAGATCGTACGGACCATCTACCAGAAGGCCGTGTCTGACCGCAGCTTCGCCTTCACTGCAGCCAAGCTCTGCGACAAGATGGCGCTCTTCATGGTGGAGGGGACCAAGTTCCGGAGCCTGCTCCTCAACATGCTTCAGGTAACCGGACACCAACAGCTGCGCCTCCTTCCTGCCCCACCCCATCGATGGGTTATTACTAGAGAGAAGGCTGCAAATTCTGACCACAGTTGAACTTTTCCCAAGTTCCACCCTTGCCTGATTAATTATAGAAAGTAAAAAGGCCCTCAAGAGGCATTCAGGGGGCAGGGGATGAGAGGCCGGATTTGTGTGTGTTTGTGTCCGTGCTCCATGGTTATGATGCACCAATATAATTTCATAGGTGCGTCATGTTTACCCAGTCTTCCTCTCTGTCTATTTCCATGATAGGATTGGGCCTTGGTCTTGACCAGACTCTGTGCTCTGACCTCTTCAAGTCTGAGCAGATATAAACTTGTTGAAGGTTTCTCTTTCCCCCTCCTCCCTCCTCTCCTGGATGTCTTCCCTGGCCCTAGAGGTGGTGCAGATGATTGGAGCTGATACTGAGATGGAAGCTGAGCAGGAGGCAGAAAGGCTTGGAGCAGGAGAGAGGCGGCCCCTCTCCTGGTGCACTGGGTTCTCTTCCTGCAGTCCCTTTCAGGGAAGAGGGGAAGCGTGGTGAGCTAAGACCATCTTGTGCCTTGGTACCTTTTTCTGTCCCCAGGGAGCTTGATCCTATTCCTCCTCAGTCCTGTTTCCACCAACACCAGAGTCCAATGATGATTTTACCTGTGTGAGTGTGTGGCAGGTATGGGTTTATGTACTCAGGCTAAGACCAGCACTATTGTATCTTCCAAGTGGAAAGCTGGTCCGATACCAGCTCCTCTGTTATGGGAGATAGCAGGTGAAATAGTGGCCATAGGTAGGGTGGCATCAGAGAGAGCTGGCAAGTGATACAGCGTGGCATCCATGCCAGTCCTTGGAGACATGGATAGAGCAAAGTCATCTCTACTCTTGCTGTGTTTCCTAGACTAACTGAGACACAAATGGAGTTCCAGTCCAGGTAAAATGGCAGCACAGAAGCTCTGAAAGTAGAGTTCCCTCTGGAATGTCTGCCGGTCTGTCCTGTCTGGGGTGGCCTGTTCAAACCCCAGCACTTCTGAGAGTCCGTGGGGGTCTATTCATGACTACGTCCAGGGCATCATCCTGGTCTTAGCCATCTGGTTTGCCACCTGCCACCTCGTCCCTAAAACGCTGTGAAGAAGATGCCCCTCCACATGCCGCCCCAGAGCTCCATCCTGCTGTCCTCTCCTCTTCCCGGGGAGCCTGTTCACTGCAACCTGAGCCCTCGCTGGCCAGCCTAGGCCGCTTCTCTCCAGCTCCAGGCCCCGATCGGGTTCCCATTCCTGGATCACCCTCACTCCCCTGGTGACGAATTCCCGCATTACCTGAGGGATTTGCACATCGGGCATGTTCCTCGCAGGCCGGAATGTCCTGGGAGAGTGTGGAGGGTGACGGTGGAGAGCAGCCTGTCTGCCACGTACTGCCAGGCACAGGAGAGTCAGGGACAGCGTTGGCCTTTGGCCAGGGCTTTTGTACATTTTCAGAGAAAGGGCAGCATAGGACGAGACTTCCAGACAATGGCTGCCAGTTCCAAGTAACACAGCCAGAGCCAGTTCTGGACACACATCAGGTGCAGGCAAGACACACGCAGCCGAAGGGCAGCTAGCTGCAGGGTTGCCCACGGTCCTGCCTGGGTCAGACATTCCTCCCAACAGACCATGGTTAGAATGACCTTGCCCGCGAGTGTCCAACAAAGCGTGCATCCTGGGAAACAGTCCACCATAAAAGAGGCTCTGTGCTCCCTGCACCCCCTCTCCATCAGCTATCAAGGGAATAGCAGGAAAGGCACTTCCTTGGCTGTACTGAACTCAATGAAGTCCTCTTTGCATTCCCTCGCTAACACCTTCTTGTGGAATTAGTGGACTAGAGACACTTTGGCAAAAGCTACTCCTGGAAAGAACATGAGATTGAAAGTCAGGGCTCAGCCTTTATCTGCTGGGGGCTGGTCCAACAACTCCCACTGGGGAGGTTCTTGAATGTGGCACTTCTCAGCACACCCTGGGACACAAGGTCCCCGAGTTACTACTGTTTGGCCTCAACATGGTATGAAAGCAATAGGCATTCAATCAAAGCATACTTAGAAGTCTGAATTTTGATCTTTTCCTGGGCTACAGACTTCCCATAGTTACTCCCTCATCCAGGGCAGTGACAGCTCCTAGTAGCCTGAGGATCACAAGGGCAAATATTTTCTATCATCTACTCTCGAGCCTCATCAGAAGACCCTGTCACTGTGACAGCCCCATCATCCAGTAGTTGATCTTAGTTCAATTCTCTGTACGTTCCCAGGTCCAGGGTACTTTTGTGCCTGTTAACGGTGTAAACCGGTGCTGCCATCATTGTTTGTACTTTCAGGACAGTGTTCGAGAAATTACAGGAAATACTCACCTCTTTATTATAAAGTAGGCTTTGTGCTGGATGAGGCTGCCTGGCTGTCGATGGGTGGCCATTATCTGACCATGTTTAAGGTGGGCGAGTCTAAGCTGCGATGTTGGGTAGGGAGGGTGTACGAAGTGCATTTTCAGTTCACAATGAGTTCAGCAGTATGTAACCCCATTATAAGTCAAAGAGCTTTAGAAAGCCACCTTGCGTCTGGAGCAAAGATGAGCTGTCACTCCCACACCTGTTCCCACTTCCCCCTCTGGCCAGACTCAACCTGACTCAGGTGTTTAGAAATCTAAATGTTCCCATAGGCTCCACTCAGGCTCTCAACTACAGCCTCGGCTTTTCACATCAGCCAAAGACAGAGTCAGAGTTTGAGCTGTGTTCTCCAGCCTGTTTCACCATTCAAGACCCTCTGGCTCTCATGGAAGGCAGGCTGGATGTGCTTGCAAAAGGTTGCCCCAAGCTCCAAGCTCCTCTAAGACCCCAAGTCACAAGGCCCAGGGAAACCCAACACGTTCTGTCCCATGGGGACTTCCAGGCCTACTGCTTCTCTGAGCAGTCAGTGGCAGCTGGAATAGGCATCCCAGGTAGTGTAATCCATGGCTGCTCACCACCCTAGACTCACAAGTACAGAAAAAGGGAGCCATGGGCATGACTCATCCATCCCAACATCACTTTTCTTTTTCATAGTCAATTTTATTTTTTTCAATTGATTGCACATATATATGTGTGTCTGTGTGTGTGTATATATATATATATATATATATTTTTTTTTTTTTTTTACATCATTGTCTACTCTGATCATCATTGTTCTCCCACCACCTTGTCACCCATGAACCATCATCTTAATCTCTTGTGCCCATCCCTCCCCTGGTTTAACCCCTACCCCCTTACTCTATGTTTCAGTTATGCTGACAGTTTCTTGGTTTTAAGTTTGACTTGTCCTTTTATTTGTTTGTTTGTTTCCCCTTTATTCTGCATAGAGGTGAGATCATCCAGTACTTCTTTTTTTCTTTCTGGCTTATATCTGCTAGTATGATTCCTTCTAAGTCTATCCATGCTATCATAAATACATCAAATTTGTCTTTTTTGATTGCTGAATAATATTCCATTGTGTACATATACCACAACTTTCTGATCTATTTGTCTGTTTTGGGGCCTTTGGGTTGTGTCCATATCCTGGCTATTGTAAATAGTGCTGCAATAAACATCCGAGTACAGATATCTTTTTGAATTAGTGTTTTGTATCCTTTGGGTAGATCCCCACAAGTGGTATTGCTGGATCAAAGGGTAGTTCCATTTTCAGTTGTTTGAGGGTCTTCCACACTGCTTTCCATATTGGCTGGACCAGTTTGCATTCTCAAAGTGTTCCTTTCTCTCCATATCCAAGCCAGCACTTGTTGTTGCCCGTTTTTTTTATATGGGCCATTCTTACTGGTATAAGATGGTATCTCATTGTGGTTTTGATTTTCATTTCACTGATTATTAGTGCCAAATCCCTTCTTCATGCTCCCAGGAACATCCTTTCCACCTGCTTTCATTTTCTAGCAAACCTGATTGGTAGTCCTTTCCTGCCAGAGCAGCCCCCAAAGTCCTTCCCTCCCCTTTCTCCCTCTGAGGGTCACACTCAGCTCCATCCATTGAATGGAATGGCCGCAGATGACTAGGTCCATGCACGAGCTCTGAGACCCCACTTAGTGGTGTGGCTATAAAGGGGCAAGGCTGTGAAATGGCCCCCAGCATCTGTGTTTGGGTGTTGCCCTCTCTGGCCAACCTAGGCTTCAGCAGGGAAAGCTGGAACCCAGCAGATGAGGGCCAGGCTCTAATGTAGCAGATGCTCTTTGCCAGAGGTATAAGGCTGCCTGCCAAGCTGAGGTGCATTTCCCATGAAGAGGGAAATGGGGAACAGGCTGAGAGTGGGGAGAGCACAAAGTTCACTTCTCAGCCACACTGCATTGTCATTTCAAGGAGCACTACCCTCGTGAGTCATGAGACTTTGGCATCTCAGCAAGCCCTTGCCACCAATCGCACTGCTCAAGAGTGGTCTTCTTGCCTACATGTGATCCTTTTCTTAGAGTATTCTTGTAAAAAAAAAAAATTTACTTTATCAAGCAGACCGTTTCTCAGATACTCAATATGTGCCAAGCATGCATCTTCGTCAGACCAGTGCTTCTCAAACTTGAATGTGCATATGAATCACATGGAATTTTATTTAAATGGAGAGTCTGATTCATCAGTTCTGGGCTTTGACCCAAGATTCCACATTTCTAACAAGCCCCCAGGAGATGCTGGTGCTGCTGGTCCAGGGACCGCACTGAGTAACAAAGCGGTGGATGACCAATGGTTTGCTGGCAATGGGTCAATTTCATAGCCGGGCAGAAGAAGCACAGTCTTTCTCGTTGTGATTGACAGCAATGGGATCCAGGCTGAGAATAATGAGTTTCAGCTCCCGGTTTTTTCTTTATGTCAGCGGTTGTCAGTCTAGCTGTTCACGTGGAGTTAAACTCGCATGGGCAGAGTATCTGAAACATTTGGGTATGGGGACCTACCCCAGACCCCAACATCCTTTTTTAAAGAATTTCCCCAGGTGATTCTATGGTACAGCAGGTTGAGTACTGCTATTAAGGAGACACTCCAGAGATGCCCTCTCTGTACCTCCATAGTCACCAATCGGCTGGTACTGCCAGTCACCCATGAACCAGTCAAGAGATAGGAGTTAGGTGCTGATTGACATGGAATATTTGCTGTGTGATGTGGGGGACTAACCCCAAACAGATAGGAGATAATGTCTGACAAGAACATCTCTTCATTTCCTCCAACCTCGGTTTCCCCTCTGTGCAGTGAAGAAGCATATTCCTTTCCCACGCTCCTTGCTGTCTTTCTCCATCCTCCCAGAGGAGTTGGATCCCCACAGTGACCAATCCACCAGGGAGAGCCCAGAACGGTCTCGCCCCTTCCACTGGCCCCCATTGCTCTCTCCTCAGCAATTCTTTGCAAATCGTTTTCCTTTTCCTTGACCTTGGACTTTTATTGGGGGCAGCTAGCACTCGTTTGAGGAAAAGGACCTCACTTTCACCCCCTGTTGTCACCTGGTAGAGCTGGGAGATGATCAACTTGACTATCTGCCTCGCCCATCATTTCCCACCCAACTCCCCACTTCTTCACAACTGCAGAGTCCACACCCTCTAGGTTATGTCAACGGAAGTTTCTGACTTCCAGGAGAATATAAGCGGCCCAAGGCCCCTATGTTACAGAGGTGACCCAAACTGTCCCTTGATCCTCTCCAGAGATCTGTGGGACAGTGATGGGGAGGCGGCGCTCCAGCTTCAGAGTGAGATGGAGAATGAGCAAGTCTCTTTTTATGGGACCTTTGGAATGACAGGAATGGGAGGCCTGAGCCCCCTCCGCCCAGCACTGTCCTGTCACCTCCCCAGGCCTCCCACTTGGGCTGGGGGCGTGCTTCTTTGTCGAGATATGCTTGGGTAGTACGAGTTCAATCCCTCCTCTGTTGAAATGTGTGTGCCCTGTTTAGCCAAGAGGTGTCTGCATCTGAGCTATGCAGAGCAAAGTATTATTAGAGCCAGCATCAGTGTGTCTGCAACTGAACCCAACTCTCCCTAGCAACTGTTGCCAACAACACATCTAACAGAAGGATGCGATACCTTTTTTTGAAAAAAAAAAAAAAAAAAAACCCTTCAACCAAGTTGTAAACATAGCAAGGCCGTTGTGAAAAGACAACTCAAAATCAGACCCTGACGTGTGACCAGATTTCAAAATACACTCTTGTCCTCCAGCACCTTGTAGAAGACAGCCTCTTAAAAGACCGATCTCAAGCTGGAAACTAGGTAGACTCTGCAGGTGCTGGCTGGGTCATCATTAAGCAGTGTGTCTGGGGTTTTGATAACATAGAAAATCAATCAGATCATGAAAGGGACTGCATGGGCCTCCGAGGGATCTGTGAAAGGGATTGGAACCCTGGTTTTCAGCTCCCAAAAGGAGTACTTGTCAAGATGGTCTGATCTGGCTGCCCCTAGGAGTAAATTCAAAGGTAAAATACATCTTTGAGGGCTGACATGAAATACACTCCCTGCCCCTACTCATCTCTTCCACCTTCTGCCCATCCCCCCGCCCCCTATCTGCCAGCTAGGCCATCCTACTAGTGCTCCTCCAGGGGATACCCCTTTCCTGCTAGTTGCCTCCAGGTTTCAGGAAAGTGAGCTATCCTAAGGTGTGGGGTTTCTCACCCCCATCTTCAGTGGAGGAAGAGGACAGGGGCTAACATTGCTTCTCCCAGTTTGAATCAGCTCTGTTTTGGAAACTCCTGGAGGGCAGGGGCTCTGACTGGTGTACCCAGCCCCCAGCTCCTGGCACCTGTACAGGACAGTGGCTGAGGAGTTGCCTGTGGCAAAGTGAGCGTGGAGTCTCACCCCCGAGATGGGTTCCCGGACAGGACTCCTTCCCCATGTTCACAGATGAGAAAGTGATTCAGCAAGGATACAAGGCATGCCCAAAGTCACGGGGTTAAGCAGGGACTGTAGTACCCCTGTCCCACCATGTCTGGTTCCCATGCCACCCCCAAACATCATGTTTGGGAAAGTCAGAAATCTGCCTCATGAAACCGTCAGGGAGGATTTCAAAATCCACCCTTCTAGAATAATCCCTCTGAGTCTTCAGTGCTCTCTGAGTCTCTAGGCTTCCTAGGCCAGCAGTGAAGGGCTGAGAGTCTGAGGAGACTCCCCCACTTCTCCATTTGCTTCATCCAGATAAATCACGCAGCTGTTATTCTGGGGTTCAGCTCTCCCTGCACCCCCTCCCTCGCTTCTGCACACCCACCACTGAGCGAACCGGCGTGCACTCCAAGCATGTAAACTAATTTTACTGTTGGCCAAGCCTGGCATACCCAGAGATAGAAGCGCATTGTTCTACACATTCTGGAGCTACAGCAAAGTCTGAGCCCAGCCCACCCGAACTCCCCTCCCCTGGCTGGTAGAAATCAAGAGGAGATGGAGTGAAGGACTCCCAGGCATACAGGCACCTTTTCTCGTGGGCAGATTTGTGTAGGGCAATTTCAGAGGCCCTCAAAAGGCCCCTTTTTCTACAATAAATTAAAAACATTGCCTGTCCTGCCCGGTAGCTTCTCAACACACTGTGTCATCTGTACCCTGCAAGGGCCAGATAGAGTTGGCACTTGAGGTTGGATACCTGTAGGCTTACCTAACATTGGGAGACCCATTGTCACAGGAGCTTGACCTTCTGCTTAAGAGCATGCACACACACACACACACACACACACGTGCGCGCACACACACATGCATGCACACGCATGCACGTGCACACACACACACACAGGGAGAGCCACTGCCTAGCTGCTCAGCTCTGGTCCACCCTTCCAGAACCAGGAGGGGCCGGAACCTGTGCTCCTTGCCACACTGTTGCCCACACTTGCTTTGAAATGAGTAGGTTTGGCCTTCTTTCTTTTCACCCTCATTTCTTCCTGCAGCACTTTTTGAGTGCTGCGTACCGTGCCATGGTGGAGCCTCTGGTTGTGGAGTCTGTGATTCTGGCCACCCTCTAGGCTGCTTCTCCCAATCTGTGCCAGTGGGGGGTGCGGGCCAAGGCCTAAGTGTGTTATTCAAGGACTCAACTGGACTCTTAGTATCTATACCAGGTTTCTCTGACAGCTCAGCGGAGGGTGGGGGGTGTCAGGGGTAGGTACACCATGACTTCCCAAAGTGCTAATTCTAAAGTCCCTTTGGAGCTGTATGTACTCGGTGGCACAGAAGCAGCCCATGATGTGAACTGAAAATAGGCATTTCAATGTTTTGGTCTGGAGATAAACAAGAGACAGAAAATGATTCTGGATCCTTCACCAGCCCAGGAGAAGGCCTAGACAGCCGCCTGCCAGTCACACTGTTCTTGTTGAAACCTCTGTCCCAGTGTCTTGGGGCAAAGACTGTGTCCCAGTCATCTTGTGCCCTCACCATGCTGACACAGCAGGGGTTCGGCCAGCATCAGGTGGCTGGCTCCTGGAGCTATGCTTGGTGGGCTCGACAGGTTATTGGTGGGTGGGAGGCGGTAGCAGTGGGGGCTCTGGGCCAGGGAAGTTGTACCCAGGTCAGGAATTATTTCACCATCACCTGTGTCCCTTGCCAGGCCGTGTCCTCTTCCCTGCACAGCCTCACCCCCCACCCCGGCTTCACTTTCCCCACTAAATCCCCTGATAGAACTTGGTCAGGCGCTGCCCTGTCTGAGGCTGCCACGCCGAGGCAGGCCCTGCAGATAAGTGGGTTATTGGAGAAGGCCAGCTCAGGTGTCCCGGGCCCCAGAGGGTCACCCCTGGCTGCCTGGCAGCTCACCCCCAGCCCTCTGCCGCCACCCTTCCCAGAGCCAGGCCAGCAGGAGACAGCAGATCCTTCCCTGTAGCTCAGTGAGCGGCCGGCCCCCAGCCGCCGCCACCGGGAATCTGAGCTATGCTAAGCTGCTCCAGATCTCGGCATCGCTGCCCTGCCCGGGCACGGCCAGCCCAGACAGGGCGCCTCTACCTGCCACAGCCGCCACTGGAAAGCTGGCACCGCTGAGCTGATGGAAAAAATCTCCCTGCAGGTTATGTAACCACTCACCGCCCTGTCCCTGGCTCCCCAGGGAGGCTCTCAGCCACCACAGAGAACAAGCAGTGGCCCCCAGAGCAGGGGGTCATGGCCATGGACACTTGTTTCAAAGGAAAGCAAATAGTCTGGAGTGATTGCCCCAGGGTCTGGTGTCCTCAAGACCCTAAGAGACTGGGGTGTTTCCTCTAAATGCTTGCAGAGTTTAGGGGACCTACCCAAGCCGTGTGTCTGAGCAGAATGAGAAGACACGTCAAGAGAGCTGGACTTGGCAGGAAGAGTGGTTAAGGAGAGAGGGCACTGGGACACTATTCAGCGTTAAGGGAAGGCATTTATAGCAATACAGAGAAGGTCCGAGAGAATGATGTTCCTAAAGCAAGTCAGGAGGACAAAGACAAAGTCTGGACACATATGTGGATTAGACAGACAAATGATTGCCAAAACAAGCCATCATTAATAGATTCTGTGAGGGCTCTGAAGTTATAGGGTGGGGGAAGGAGAAAGGAAAACAGGGAAGTAAGGGATGGTGGTAATGGAAAAACAGTATTTATTATTTTGAAAAGTGAACAAAAACAGCCACTTGCTAAATTGTCTATATCAAGCACACAGACATGCACATGCAGACACACACACACACACACACACACACACACACACATACACATACACATACACATAAAAGGAAGAAAAAGGAGAGAGGGAAAGGCAATTCCACTGTTGGCTTGTTAGGTTTGGGTTTTTCATTTAGAGATTGTGTGCGTGTGTGTGTGTGTGTGTGTGTGTGTGTGTGTGTGTGTGCATGATAAAATATATGCATTAAATGTACAATTTTAGTCATTTTAAGTGCACAGCTCAGCAACAACAAGCACAATCACCATCAATCACCCCTAGAATCCTCTCATCCCAAACAGAATCCATAGCAACTGAACAACTCCCCATTCCCTAGCCTCCCGCATTGTCACCCTACCTTCTGCCTCATGAATTCCAGCACTCCGTCCAGGTATCACATACAAGTGAAATCATGCACTAGGTGTCCAGATTTGTTCACTTGCTTACAGGTGTCAAAGTTCATCCATGCGGTAGCGCACATCATAGTTTCTTTCCTATTCGTGACTGAATAATGTATGTTTGTTCCACATTGTTTATTATTCTATCCATTGTCAATGTTTCACACCTCTTGGCTGTTGTGAGTAATGCTGCTTTGAACATTCTCATGCAAGAATCTGCTTGAGTCCCTGCTTTTAGTTCGTTGGGGTCAATACCTAGAAATTGCTGAAACATATGGAAATTCTACATTTAACTTCGGGGATCTGCAGAACTGGTTTCTAAATGGTCACATTTGATGGGGGGATATAATAAATCAGGATCCAAGGGAATAAAGTAAGTGAGCACTGGTGGGGACACTGCCTTACCTGGAATCAAGGGTGTACATGGTGAGTCAGAGGAAGCCTGTCAGAGGGAATAACAACTAGGGACAAGGGAGGCAAAGAGTTTTGACTTCATAAGGTAGGACCTGGGGGCCATTGTTGTTTCTTAAGCTGTGGCATCCCTAGACTAATTCAATATGAAACTGTATACACCTGAAGGAAGGATCTGCAGACTAGCGAGTCCAACCAATTCATATTATACATGAGAGACTAGAGACCCAGGGCAGGAAAGAGAAGTCACGCTCTCAGAAGAGGTGTATGAGTTCTAGGGTCTTGTACTTGGAGATCTCTTCCATTAGGTAACCAGGGCTTTTAGGTATCCACAGTGGTTTCTTTTTTTTTTTTTTTTGCCTGTGGAACCGCAGGCTCTCGTTGCCCGGGGTACCACAGACTCAAGCAATCCCTAGCCTCAGCTTCCCAGGTAGCTGGGATTACAGGCGCACACCACCATGCCCAGCTGTTTTTTTTGGAACTAGGTCTCGCTACAGGCCCCAGGCAGGACTCGAACCGCGATCTCTAGCCCCGGCCGCTTCATAGGCTGAAGCTTACAAGCACGAGACACCGTGCCCGGCCCACAGTGGTTTCTCTTGTGAAAGGAGCACACATGGATTAGACTGCCCCTCCAGGACCTCAGCAGCACTGGTACCCTACATGCCCTTGTCTCCTCTCAGGAGCCTGCTCCCAGCCCTTGCTACATGTGTTCTGGCCATGGCCCCACAGTTCAGAGGCTGAAAGCTAGGGCTGCCTCCCACAGGGACAATGGGCCTCTATCACTGTTCCCCTTCCTTCTGCAAATGCCACAATGAGCTTTGAGAGCTTCTGCAAGGATGAATCAGTGGGCATCTTTGAACTGCCTTCCTCTCATGTTCGGAGGTATAAAGGTTCCCTAGCCAAGTACACATGGCCTGTGGTCTGGAGTGGACCCCAAGCGCTGGTGCTCTGTTGGTTGATTGTGGGGCTAGTGAACAGGATTCTATATAATGTGCCCCCTATCTGTGCCCCTGGTGCATTGCTCCGATCAATCCTATTCCTCCCCTGCCCCCAGCTGCACAGAAGAGTTTGGGGGTCATGAGACCCATCCTGTGCCACCAGCCAGCTGTGAGCATCACAGTGGTGGGGGGACCCCATGTGTCAGCAAATTCCACTGTGAGGCTGCCCAGCCAGGCAGTGACCCCAAGTCACAGTAGCCACACTGGCACATTCATTTGCCTGGCACTTGCTTCTTACCATTTCAAGCAAAACCATGTTTTAATCCAAAGCTAAAACTTTTACTTCTACCTTGAGAAGAGTAAACTCCCTAATAGCCTTGGATGTCGGTCAGTTTGGGGCAGAAGTCAGGGAGAGTCCTCAGTTTGCTGCCTCATAAGGAAGGGTAAGGCTCCAGGTACCCACCTTGTATGGCCCACTCAGCCTCCCCCAACCCCCTTAATCAATCAACAACTTCCAAGAGCTGCATGGAGCTGGGTGCCCACCTGCTTACCCACGTGCAGACATGCAGTGCAGCTGCTCCTTTCTCTACAAAAGCCATTTAGACGACAGGGAAGCAGAAGCAGGCCAGTGTGTGAGCAAGGGCAGCGGCCTCTCACCAGACTGCCCTCACCATTGTTATCTTCGCTCCACCCCTCTGGATCTCAGTGTCTTCCTGTGGTCTCAAGGCAGGTCAGTCTCCCCGACAGGCAGCAGGATTCATGACTCTCTGTCTACTCTTATGGCCCCTTGGGTGCCTAGTTCCTAGGTGCTATTAGGAGCCCCCAAGGTGTGCTAGCACCTGGGGTCTGGATGCATTTGTGAGGGTTGTGGATGAGTCGAGGGCTAGGGAGAGTCTGGAGAACATTTGGGAGTGAAGTGGGGGGAGGATGAGAAGTTAGAGAGCTACTCAGAAGCAGGGGTACCAGAAGTGAGGATTTTTAATCCTCCCTGGGTCCCTGGGGACTCTGGGTTAAGCTCTAGTCCTACCTTTCTCTAGCTAGGTGACCTTGAACTAGACCTTGCACCGTATCAGTGACTTCCTCATCTGGAAGACAGAGGTTAGAAGCAGGCTGGGCATGGTGGAGCATGCCTGTAGGTGGCAGCCTAGGAAGCCACAACCAGGGCCAGGGATCGCTGTTCGAGACCCACCTGGGGCAACATAACAAGACCTGGTTTCAAAAAAATAGCTGGACGTGGTGTACCTGTAATCCCAGCTACCTGGGAGGTTGAGGCTGGGGATCGCTTGAGTCTGTGGTACCCCGGGCAACGGGATCCTGTGATTCCATGGGCAAAAATAGCGAGACCTAGTCTCAAAAAAAAAAAAAGAGGTTAGAAGCAATTTGGGTAGTCTCTTCCAGTTCAGCGTCTGTTGTCTCAAGCAGCAAGCAGCTAGGCAGAGCATAGAGAGGGCCTGATAGCTGCCTGCTGCTACCTGATTGGTTGGCTGGTTGACGTGTGAGGAGCAGACCCCCTGTTTGGACTGTCCCTGCCTACCTCAGGTTCTGCAGTCCTGGCTCCTCCCCACCCTTCTGGCCCAAGCCTTGGTGTGAGTGCCTCCTGCAGCCAGAGCAGCCTGCAGGGGGCTGCAGCAAGTAAGGTCAGCCTCACCTGCCTGCCAGTCCCTCCCCGTGCTACCAGAATCTTGGCAGGGGGAGAATTTAAACCATCTGATGGTGGCTGTGCCCCAAAGCCGCCCTCCCGTGTGCAATTTCCTGCTCTTCTGGGGCTCCAGCTCTGAGCCCGGAGCCCCAGATTGGGAGATGGACCAGAATTCCCACAAGGGTCCCTTTCAAGCCTCCAAGGCAGATCAGCCTCATACTCACCCCCACTTTATACTCTTCAAGGCCACAGGAGGGCCACAGGGGACAATGACTGTCCAGAGATGCCGCTCTCTGTCCCTGTGCTGGGGAACTCAGCTGCCCTCAGGAACAAATGAGGATTAGCAAGCCCGGCTGAGGCTGCATTATTTTAATGCATTTGTTTGCCCAGTGCAAACAAATTTTTTTTATTATTTTTTTTTAATTTTTCTTCTCAAACAGCAAGGAGTGATTGTAGATAGAACCCTGACTGTCAGCAGGCACCCCCACTGCAGTGGGAGTGGCCAGAAAGGAACACAGCATGATCATGGGGAGCAGAGAGGCAGCCATAGTCTCACCTGGCCTCATGTGAAGGAGCAGTGGGGGAGAGAGGGATCTTCTCTGGAGTGGGGTGGGGTACTTTATCATCTTTCATCTTTCCTCTATGCACCACTCTTCTCAGACCTCAGGGTCCTCATCCAATCCCAAGATAGCCCTACAAAGTATGCTGCCCTCCTCTACACATGCTTGGGCCCCAGCTCTGCCATCCCTTGGTCACCATGGAGACAGTGGGGGCCGTGGGGTCGCTGTGTTTCTGTGCCAACAACTTGGTATCCCCATGCCTGGACCCCAGAAGGTATTACTGTACACTTTAAAGGAACTTCTGGTTGGATTCTTTCTGAGGTTTTTCTGCAGCCACCCTTGTTAGAATCTTCCTTAACTGGAAGATAACAGAGCCACAGGGTCCTGAAATCCTAGAGAAAGTGTCTGTGAGTATTAGAGCCTGAGTCAGGAGCAAAGTTCTCAGCCTTTCCTCTAAGGAACTTGCAGCAGCCAGCTAGGAAAATGAGGTCGATTCTTTTGTAATTATTGACTTACTTTAGCTTATGCATTCAGAAATGTTCACTATTCCAAAGGGCACATTATTCATCAACCAGGGAACACAAACCCAGCACTGCAGGGTATGGAGGAGTAGGTGAGTGGGTCACTCGGGAACTAGGAACAGAGATTGTCCCCCAGCAAAATCTCCAGGGAAAGCCAGGGGGCCTTTCTTTTGGTCGAGAATGTTCCTGGTCTGTCTCCATCGAGGGGAGCCTCTCCGCTGGGTTTGTTTGAATCAGGTGTGCCCTCCAACCCCATTCTGGGAGCCAGGCAGCTGGGGGCAGATTGGTTCTTTCTCCCTCTCTCCCCTCCCCTTCCAAAACAAGGTTGAGTCCAGGCTTGGATGTCCTTTCAGACTCCAGGCACACTGTGAGAAAGGACAGTTCATGGAGTCCTGGGCCTCCCTTTTCTAATTTCAGCCCATGAACCAACGAGCACCTCCAAAGTTGCCCACTAGAGGTGGTGAAGTGGGAGGTAGAAACAAGTCCAAGGTAGAGACTCCTGAGGGAGAGACAGGAACTGACACTGAACATTACTGAACACTGTCTTACTGAGATGCCCCAGTTGGGATGGGAACGGGATGGTCAGTCAGTGAGCATCTGGGGCTTGGAGTACCCCCCAAGTAGTGTTCTTATATCATCGCATAGAGCCTCTTCCACCAGTAGTGCTGGCTCCCAGAGAACCGCCAGCCTGCTTTCTCTTTCCTTCTGCTGAGCTGATCATGGTGCCCAAGAAGCAGTTTCAGCACCAGCAGAGATATGGACACAGGTTTGAATGCTAGCTCTGTACTTCTAGCTGTGTGACCTCGGGCAAGTTACTTCACCTCTCTGGGCCTCAGTTCCTGCTCTATCGAATGAGCTAGTGAATATGACCAACCAGCTTGGGTGGATGAAGTCTGAACAGTAGAATAATAATGTCAGCATAAAGATGACATACACCAGGGGTCTGTGCACATTGCAGGGAGTGGGGCAGGAGGGGGGGGGGATGGCTACTGTCAGTTTCTGACCAGAAGCACTATTTTCGTATCACTATCCATCTTGCAGTCACTCCTAGGACATTCGTTGTGCACCAGCTCCCACAGCCTGTCAGTGATAGGGTGGAAGTGAACTTGCCCCTTCCTCCTTAGCTGGCTGAAGGTACACTTGCGGGTGGGGCAGGCCAGGTCAGGTATAAGGTAGCTGGCAGGTGGCAGGGAAGGGAGATAAGAAGAGGCCTCCAGATGCCAGTATTGATCTGAGCCTCTCCCTGCAGACTAAACAGTGGCAACAAGCTTTTCCTGCTGTCTTCTTATGACCAAAAGAATCTGCGGACGACTTTCAGACCAAAGCTTGGGGGGCCTCGGGGGCTGCCACTCCCTTCCTGTCTGCAGGAGCAGGGAGGGCAGCACCCTCCTGCTGCAGACAAGCACCAGGGTGGCTCCTTGTTCTCCCACCATCTGAGCTTCTACTCTGCAGCGTTCCTACCTGCTGCTTTCCAACCTCTCACCCTCTGGAGTCATTGGGGAAAGGGGCAAAGAAAAGGAAAAGTCAGCTCTCTTTGATTGACTCCCACTTGGAGTCAATCAAGTGCCCCAGCGTATGGCACTTGCAGCTCTGGGTTGCAGTGGGCACCCTGCTGCCCTGGGCGTGTGGACATCATGAGTGCCCCTCTGTTAGCAGCCCCAAAGTCAGGTGGCAGTTGAATCTCCTGTGACAGCGCCCAGCAACGGAAACCGGGAGAAAGCCTACAGTCGTTTCTGCTGAAGCTTCACGCCTCCGGCGGTGCAGGCCAGGGGAAGGGTGGCAGCAATTCCGTGTCCCTCCCTGCCTGCCCAGCAAACCTAAGAGGCCAGGACATCAGGTCGACAAAGCCAGGAGAAGGGAAAGAGAGAGGGTGCCCACATGCTGTCTCATTTCTAGCACCCTAAATTATTAAGAAGTGCGGACCCTGGGGTGTGAGCCGAGGCAGTCGGGTTGCTCAATCCCAAAGGAGCCCTTCTAAGGTTTCTCGGCACACAGCCCAGAGTGTCGCCCGGGAGAAGGAACCGCGTGGTGAAAAGCTTTCTTCGCCCCTGCCACCGGGCCTTTTTTTTTTTTTTTTAAACTCCCCCCCATACAACTTGATTTATCATGACCCTCTACATTTCAGTGGCCGCGGCTTCGTTTCAGAATCAGGTTAAGTAGCTCAGAGTTAAAAATGGAAAAGGGCAGAAGGAGGGGCTGCAGGAAGGCGAGGGACACTTAATACACCGTATTCCCACTCGCGCCTCCGCTGCCTCGGCTTCATGTGCGTCCTCGCCCACAACAGTGATGAAGCCACACAGACACCTTGGCTCCGATGCTTTGCAAAAGGGGAGCTCAGAAATAGGGCGTAAATGCACGCCGAGGCTTCCTGTCCCTCTGAGCCCAGGCGGAAAAGGCAGCTTTCTGGAGCGCTGGGTGAAATGAGAATCCCACAGGAGCAATGTGGCCAGAGGCCCGTCGAGCTTAACAAGCATCTATTGAGCACCCACTGTGTACCCAAGAGGCAGAGGACCAGGGCAGAACTGGAGGGAGGGGAGTGCCAGGAGGCTGAGGCGCCCCCTCTGTGCCTTCCCCTGCCTCCTGTCCCACTCTGTCATCCCACCCCTTCCTGGCTGGCATATTTCCCTGACTCAGAGCAGCCAATAAATGCCTCAGAAGACCCCCCCCCTTTTCCCTGCCTTTGCACAGCTTCTGGCGTTGCGAGTCCCCCAGATGACCCCAGAGGGCTTGCTTGCAAAAGTTTGTTCTCTGGACTTTGTGTTTCCCCGTCTGCTCTGCCCTCCCAGCGCCTCCTGGCTCCAGCCCCAGCGCCAGCCCCTGTCTGTCCCTGCAAACACAAGTCAGCTGTGTGTGCAGACAAAGCTGTAAGTCGCCCTGGGGGCCGGGCCTGCAGAAGGGACATTTCCAGGGAACTCTGGGGGCGGCGGCTGGGAGGGCAGAGGCAACGGTCTGATAGCAGGGACTCGGCGTCAGCGTCACCGTCTCAGGGACTTGGCGGGGCCCCAGGGGCCAGTGACTGTGGGTGGTGACCGGGAGAGGCAGCCAGGCTGGAAGAAATCTGCTGTTTGAGAAGTGTAGGAAACAGGCTGGAGAGGGGAGATAACAGCCTGTTCTCTGTGTGTCTGTGTGCGTCTGCGTCTGTCGGCCAGGGTGGCTGGAGCCAGGCGGTCTGCGTCCGTATCTAGTGAGATTTTTGTCCTGGGTTGTGAAAGTGACCTATGGAGCCAGCAGCAAGGTTCAGGGCCTGGGAGAGAAGACATGTGGCCCTGCCCACCCCCACCCCCAGCTTATGTTCCTCTGGTGTTTTTCTTCCCCCCACCCTACTCCCCCGCCCAGCCTTGCCAAAGGGTAGGAGGTTGGTGACCAAAGGGAACATTCTCTGCAGTAGAAACAGTTAAAAGGTCTGAGGTTGTATCATGAATTTGACTTATGAACTTGGATATGCTCCTCATGTTTCTGGCTCTCAGTCTCATTGGCTGTAAAATGGGGATTATTTATATCTGCCCCGCATAACGCCCAGGGTGGTTGAAAAGATCTTACGAAATAAAGATGTGAAAATACTTTATAAGCTATAAAGTGCCGTGTCAACGTAAGGAGCTGTGATAACCAAAACTGCTCCGTGCCTGCTTGGTAAAGACCTTGTTCAGAAGGACTTGGCATGAAACAGGGACTGGGCCATGGGAGACCCAGACCCAGCCTAGGGTGAACCCAGTGTTTACGTGGACCCCGTTAACCAGATCTGGGAGAAATGGGGCTCTCTACAGATGGGTGTCCTTGATCCCAGATTTGCTGGCTCAAGGAGAAGGTGGGTTGGGCACTCACTTCTCCAGGAGACAGGGAAAGCTGTGTGGAGCCCCTCACCCATCTAAGTCTCAGGACCCTTGCCTGACCTGGAGCATAAGGTCCAACAGATTACAGAGGGATGGGGAACCAGGGACCTTTGCTTTCCTTTCCTGACCTCCACTACCCCCAGGAAGCCAGGTCACCCTGTTCCCTCATCCTCTCCCCGTGCTGACCTGGAAATCGGCTGTCTCTGGTGTGGAAAGTGCAGGAGGTTGCTGGCAGGGTGGCAGAATTGCTAGGCTGAGAGAAGCAGAGCTATTTAAAACCTGAACACCCAGGGGGCATGAATGCCACCCACCCCTGAGGCCCTCTCAGCATTCAGCTTCGCCCTCTGGGCCCAGATCCCACACCCTCAGGGCACCCAGAGGGCCACAGGTTAGGTGCCAGGGGCTCTGGAAGTTGCTGGCCAACAGCTCCTGAGGCTGGCCTGGGAGGTGGCTCAGCTGCAGCTCGGGTTCCCTTCTCTGAGCCTCTGGGCTGAGTTGGCGGGGCCACACAGACTCCTTGGCTCCCTGTGCTTATAAACGGGGCTGGGGACAAGTGTGGAGCTTAAAAGAGGAATGCCCCGGCGCCTGCGGCCCAGGGCAACTGCTGCCCCCCTCCAAACTCAGGAAACTAGCCAGAGCCAGTGGGGGCAGAACTGGGAAGTGGGGAGCTTTGCTTCCTCTTCCCTTTCCCCTGCCTAGCCTGTTTGCCCAGCATATCCCAGATTACAGAGGGTTTTCTCCTTTATCCCCAGCTAACATTTGCCTGTCCTCTGCCCTAACCCATTAATGAGAGATGTAGTATGCCACCCTCTCCTCTTTGCTCTGCAAAAGGTCAGAGCCTCAACTGGAAGAGAGGCTGCAAGGCGGGCTTGTTAGACACGGCACCATGCACCCCCTGCACGTGTGCACCAGCTGAGCATGCCTAAGCTGCATGCCTCCTGGTGCCAGTTCTCTGACGGAAGCTGGACTGCAGGGCAAGCTGCACCAGCGCCATTTATGTGCAGCATGATTTGAACACTTGCCAACTGTCTTGTCTGGGGAGGACTGGTCTTTCTTCTGAGACGGCATACTTCCTACTCTCTTGGCATGAAATTGTCCTTTCTTTTAGAAAATGATGGATGAAAACATTTTCCAAAACATCCTTAGCAAAATAAAAAGTTGGCAACCCTCAAATTTTATGGGTCCAAGGAACCTTGGACCCCCCTAGGCCCAGTGGTCTGGTTGAAAGTCCAGAACAGCATAAGTCACCTGAGTCCCCACTGTCCCAGGTACTGGAAACCCAGCCTGCTGACCCACTATGTGGGGGAGAGGGATGCAGCAAAGGGAATGGGTACAGGCTGCTCCCAAATCTGGGGCTGTGTGGCTCAGCTTGACACTCGCTGTGGCTTCACACCTTGGGTTTCCCTGTTCTCTCGGCTGGTGATGCTTCTTCATGCATGACTTATCTGGGGATTTTGTGTCCCAGCTCCCTGCATAGGTTGCCCCAGTCTCTACATATTTGGGGAAGCCCAGAGAAGTCAAACAGGTCACCTTCAGTCAAGCAAAGCGTGAACCCCTGCCCTCTTAAACCTTGACCCCAGTCACCCATGAGTACACACTCCCACAGCCTTACACGGCCACCTACCCCCATGTGCACTGTGACTGGAAGATTCTCAATCCCCCCACATCACTCCATAGCACACTGGTCAACAGCCTTTTCCACACAAAGTTTTGTTTGTTTATTAGTTGAGCACCTGTATGTGCCAGGCTGCGTGCTGGCAGAATGTGAAGAACTCCTGCCAACCATTGGTCCCTGGCGGAGGCACGCAGATAAACCAGCAACAGCAAAACAGCGTGCTGTGTGCTAGAGAGGAGATATAGGTAGGCTGCCTGAGAATCTAGAGAAGAGACTCACTTGGTGAGCATCAGCGTCTGTCACTCAGAGACAGGGACACTAGACTTGTATCTCAGACTGGTTGGAGGTCAACAAAGAAAGAAGTGCAGAGAAGCATGTTGCAGGCAAACATTTGAGTGATAACAAAGGCAAGAGGCGTTGACATCACTGTAGGGAACTGCCTTGGGGGAGGGCATCCAGACCTGGGTTGGAGGGGCCACTGTTCTGCCGAGGAGTGGGACCATATACTGTTCTTTGGGGTGTCATCCAAGGTTACAAGGAGTGAAGTGTTATCTTCTGATTGGCATTTAAACCTCCCGCTGCAACAGGGTAAAGAAGAACAGGACCAGGACTTTGTAAGGAGCCATGTGCTTCTTCTAGAAGCTGGGAGAAGCCTGATTTGAACCTCCACTCAGGACACAGCAGGGCAACTCAAGGGTCAGGGGGTGAACTCAGAGTGCCTGAAAGGTTGAATGCAAGAACAGACAAAGTGGGACTTGGCACATTTCCAGAGCTGTTGCCTTCAGGGACTGCGTGGGTTAGCTTGCATCAGTGCCATGCAGGATGGCCATGATCATAATGCCCCCACCACTGCTCCCCCAGATCTGGTGGCAGTGTTCCTGGCACCTCCAAGGGAGGGTGGGGGAGGAGGTTCACGTGGCTCTGAAATGGAGCAGGAGCCTGGCTCAACCACAAGACTATTGAGGAAAGTAAAAGGCTTTCAAAAGTAGATTTCCAGAGATTAAATCCAGAAAGAGGGATTTGGGGGACTTTCAAGAGACTCCCTAGGACCCAGCGTCAGGTTGTGACCTTGGCTTTGCCATGAAGTAGCTGTGACCTCAGTGTCACCAGCAGCAGCTGCTGTTTACTGGGTTTCTACTGTGTACATGACCCCACCTGGAACTCTGGAAATGCTGGGCAAATTTGCACAAGTGACCCAATTTTTTCATGCCCCCATGCTCGTCCACAAATGAGGATAATAATCAAGTGGCTGGGATTAGATGAGATGGTGTGGACAGTGTCTGGCACATAGTAAGCACCCAGGGTTGCTAAGAATCGCTGCTGTTGCCATACGGTTGTCTGGTGCTAAGCAGAAGGGGGCAGACCGTGGGCCAGAATCCCAAGAGGTGCATTCTAAGTCAGTGTTTCCCTTTGACCTTGACTGCTTTTAGCCCTAGTTCCAGAATTCCTGGGCCACAGAATCCAAACCTGCAACTCAGAAGGGAGAGGAAGACCCAGGCCAGTCATCTTCCTTCTGTGGCCTCACCCCAGTCCAGCCCAGGAGACTTCCTCATCCCCCCACCTCCACCCTTTCCCTAGCAGCCGCTGCCTGTGTAGAGGCCTCCTGCTGGGAGCTGGGAGGGATGGCTGGCCTCAGCTCCCCTCCCCTCCCCGCTGCACTGCAGTAAATCTCCCTGCCCTCACCCTGTCACTCAGTACATGTCCTGCTGGGAGCCAAGGCCCATCCATATGGTGCAGCACAGCCTGGGAGGGAGCCGGAGACATGGGACTTTGTTAGGGGCCTCCAGACCATTGAGGCAGGGGCGGGCCTGAGACAGACGACAGCAGGCCTTTCATGGCTCTGGGAGCAGCTGTGAGGGGCTCCAGCCGGCTGGAGACAGATGACTGAGATGCACACCCCCATCCCCCAGCCTCTCACCCCCATGCCTCTGCCTTTACTGTTTGTGAGGGGCAGGCAGAGGGAGGGCCCAGTCTGACCCACTGTGATCACACTGGTTCACACCTTAAGCATTAATGGGGAACGAGTAGAAGAGGAGGAAGGAAGGAGACTCAGATCTTTCAGGAAAGAACCGTGAGGCACCGAGGCCTCTTTCACTAAAGTCTGTGGGTTACTCTCAGCACTGCCCCGCACTAGGCCTGAACTGCCTTCACTCCAGCAGCTGTGCAGGGTTACTGCAGGGACCATGAGAAGCCACACTCTGGGTCTCCAGGTCTGTTCCCTCTCCGGATGACTCTTCTCCCCTGGGCGGGAGGAAGGGACAGACAGGTACCCATGATTATGTCGCAAGATCTGCCGCCGCCCTCTCCCAGACAGCCACATCTGGCTGCGCCCTGTCTGACTTTCTCTCAAAGGACATTTGCAGTATAGATTAAGGGCTCCAGACGACAAGTGCTATTTTCATCCTGCCCCTGACTCCCCACACTCCCTGTGCCCTGGAGGCGCCTGGCAAAGGTGTAGCAAACTGAAGGTTGGTAGGCCTGGCAGCTCACTTTGGTCTTTATCACCTCTCCTGAGGGGGAGGGCAGGATCTCAGCTGAAGGATAGGCCAAACACCCTGCTCATAAAATGCTTCCTGGAGAGCCACTCTCACCCTGGGCGGGAGCTCCCACTTCTCAAAGTCTCCAAGTGATAACTCCCAGGGAACAAGTGGGTGGCTGAGCCTCTGACCTTTAGTTGGGGGAGGGGACTCCTAGGGGGAGGGGGTGTGGGTTCTTTAGCCTCACAGGAGGAAAGTCAAAAAGTATCAGGGTCTTGCTCAAAGGCCAGGGCACCCGGCTTTGCCCTGTTCCGAAAAAGTAATTATGCCCTTCGAGAGGACTGGGGTCTAGGTTCCATTCACCCTGTTTCCTTAGGAAAACTGGGTTTCCTTCAACTTATTTCCTCTCATAGGAACAAAAGGGAGAAATCCCCTATCCCTCCAGGCTCTTCTTGGGCTAGTTGAGCAAATAATACCACCCACGTGAGTGGAGAAAAAGAACAAATTGATTTATATGTGGACAGAGACCTTACACAGTGCAAACTCTAGAATTAATGAAACAGACCGAGTCTTTATTCCTAATCGAAAGAGTGGGAAAGGACTTAGGGCATCACAGAGAGGAGGGGGTCTCTCATGAGGAGACTGTGACAAAACCAGATGCTCTGGATGTTTGCCCTGACATAAGATAGGTTTCCCTGATTGAAAAAAAAAATTAAATCAGGGTGATCTTTATTTTTTAAGGCAATGGTAGGAGTCTCCCCGGATGTCGGTGGGGTCTCCACTGAACTTTGCTCAATGTGCTAAGATGGCACATATTGAGAAAAACCTGCCCAGACATTTTGGAGGAGGCCTGGCCTTCGCCTTCCTGTGAATAAATGATTTGAAGCATGGAGGGCCTCTCAGTACCAACAACCTGTGTCTGTGTGCCTCACCTTTTACCAAGCGTCACCTGGAGCATACCTGGAGCTCGTTCCCCTGCCCGCCTGCACACCTGACCCATGCTGGCTGCATGGCCAGGAAGAACTCACAGAGCTGAAGGAGGTCGGGGGGCAGCATAAACAGCCAGAAAGCACAGGACCACCTTTGTAGATAAGACCCCTGCATCCTCAAGAGGCGGGGTATGACTGCATAAGGATCGAGCTCAGACCCCATCACTAAAACAATAAATCCCAGAAGGGTGGATTTCAGGGGTCCCCCTGGACAGATCACTACAGGAAAAATACAAGGAAGCTCTTGTACTACTGCAAAGCTTGGGGGAACTCATCGTCCTCCTGAGGTACAGGCCAAAAGTGGACACAGATGCTAGCAAAGCTGACACCTTCAAATGAAGGCTTGATGGCTTTAGGCTGGGCTGACAAGGACCCTGGGTATTGATGTCCAAAAGAACCCACCCCCACCCACAGGGCAGGTGGCAGAGAGTGGGTGCATGGTGTGGGTGTGGGAGGGTACTGGCAGACACGGTCCCACAGGCACCACACAGATGCTCCCGGCCTGCAGACCCACACCCTCCCTTGGCACATGCTGCCCCTTCATTTCTTTGCTGTTCCCTCCTCTGCAGGGAGCACTGAGCCACTGAGAAGCCCCAAGTCACTTTGTTTCAGCTGGGAATATATTTGCTGATATTTATTTTCCCACAACATGGTGGACTATAATATCAGAAATTCAAATCCCAGCCCTGTCATTGACTAGTCGTATGATCTTGGATGGTTTTCTGAATCTCTTTAACCCTTGGCTTCCTGGTTGGCAAATGGGGAGGATAATAATATTTCTTAGGGTAGTCAGTGGGGTTAAACGAAAATAATGTGTGTGAAGGGCTTAGTGTAACACCAGTACTCGATACACACTCTCAGCACCGGCATCATTTGACTAGACTGGTTTGGGGTAACAGTGAAAAGTATTTGTGTTTTGGTTCAGTTCATCTCACTTGCACTAATATTGTGGGAAGTTCTGAGAAGACACAGTCAAGGATAGATTAGGGAAGTACCATGTTCATAGATCAGAAGACTCAATACTGCTGATGTCAGTATTGATCTTCCCAAATTGATCTCTAGA
This sequence comes from Uropsilus gracilis, assembly GCA_004024945.1. Classification (NCBI taxonomy): domain Eukaryota; kingdom Metazoa; phylum Chordata; class Mammalia; order Eulipotyphla; family Talpidae; genus Uropsilus; species Uropsilus gracilis. Next base: position 11,950 of record PVHY01005350.1, on the reverse strand, counting down.
TTCAATATTGTCCTGAGGGAAATCCCAGCAGGTTTTTTTCTAGTTTTTTTAGAAACTAGAAAGCTGGTTATATATGGATCTGGAACACAAGGAATACCCAGAGGCCTTGAAAAGGTAAAACTAAGTTAGAAGTGAAAATCAAGGGCTGTCAGGAGGCATTGGTCAGGAAGTGCTGGTCTCCATTGGGAAGACTGGACAGCATACTGAAAGGCCCACAGGAGTGGGGGCCAGGGTTCTAAGCACAGATGCTCTAGTCCAGCCTCTCAGGCTTCCCATGTCAACTTTGCCACCTACCAACTCATGACCTTGGTCAGGGTACCTTTAACCTCTCCGTGACCCAGGTTTCTCTTCTGTAAAATGAAGACAGTTGCAGGGGCCACTGCTCTGGGGATATAAAGATTAAAGGAATCTTCCAGGAAGGTATATTCCATCCTCAGAACACCAAGATCAATCTTGTTGCTTGGGCTGTCCATCCAGCAGATACCAGGAAGGGACAAGGATGGACAAGGGCAGCTCCTGCTCCAAGGGTCCTAGCCCTGGGGAAGCCTTGATGGCGCCCCACCTTTCCCCAGGCTGAAAGGACAGAGTTAGGACATGAGATCATGAATCCGGCTCCTCAGGCTCAAGACCCAGACTAGGGAAGTAGCTTGCCCCGGGTCACTTGGCCAAAGGTCAAATGTAGAGGAAGTTGCCGCAGACTGAGAATGTGAACTAAGATCCCTTAGGGAGGCATGGCAAAGGTGCTGTCTGGGGCCTGAGGACAAGCCTGTTTCTGGACCCCTGAGTCATGTGGGTAGGGGACCAGCAGCTTTGAGTCATCAGGAGGCAGGCTGCCAGGTCCCGAGGAGGCTCCACAGAGCCCTTTGGCCAGCACCCAGCACAGCCATCCCCTCCCCACCCCCAGGATACACGTACCTCACCAGGCCTGGAGACATTTCCTGAAAGACTGAGAAAGCGCAGGGCGCTGGTGGGGCCAGGTCTCTCACAGAGGAGCGACGTGCAAGGGGAGGACGTGACCGGCAGCTTTCATTCTCAGAGGCTGGGGATTTCAGAGGAATGCAGCCAACTCCAGCTCTGAAGTTCCCACTTCAGACTCCGTCCGACTGGAGCCAAGGGCGCCTCCAGTAGCCACCCTGGAAATCGGAGAGGCACGTCATAGATCAAGTCTGTGCGGGGGAACACGTCCTCCTGGTGGCTCCTGTGGGCTGGCCCACCTCCCGGTGTTCCCAATTATACCTTCTTCTGGAGGACCCTGGGCTCTCGTCCAGCCAGTTTCCCCAGTGTCTGTTCTCCTTTAACCCCCGCACCTGAGTACCCGCACATGTCATCTGCTCAGGAGAGTCTTGGTTCTTGGAACAGACCTAGGAATGTCACTCTCTGTCTTTGAGGTCATGAGCAGACCTGAGGAGGAAGGGGAGGTGCCGTCCAAGCCCATGGCTTCAGCCCAGAGACGGCTGGCGCCAGCGTGGACACCTGTCTGCAGGTAACTCCACGGGTTGTCTGCATCACTGGCTGGTCAGACTGAGAGCCATGCTCTGGACCCCTGGATGAATAGGGAAACTGAGGCCTGAGAAGGGTTGGGATTTTCCTAAAACCTTCTTGTAAGAAGAGACAGAGTGGAGTCTGGCACCTAGGTCTCCTTCCCCTGGATGCTCTTTCATGTTGTTTTTGTGGTTTTATTTCATTTTCGTCCTTCCTTCTGTAAGAGAAAGGCAAGTGCTGGTCAGCTGGGAGGGATATGGCAGGGCCATTAGAGACCTAGAGAAAAGAGGAGAGTGACTCTGCCCCAGAGTCAGGGTCCCTGCTTACCCCACCCCCATGCTGACTGGAAATGGCATCTCTATTCAGCAGGGAGAGGAGGGCCCCCTCTTCCATTTGAAGTAGGAAAGTGCTTGTGACCTGCTCACATGTAGAACAGGCACTTTAATCCCACCACCCCCTCCCTCCCAAGAACCTGTCCTGTCTTCCTTGTAGCTCTTATTATTGCAGACCTGTTTCCTCCAGCTTCTCTACAAGTATTTTCCCTAGCCCAGTCCAACCTGTTTATATGCCATCCATTCTCCCAGATTTCCCAGAATCCTCTCTTCTTGGAGACAGCTCTAATCGCCCAACCCCTGGGGCCTGTCTGTGCCCTCACTGAATACTTGGCTTTTGCTGCCTGGTGTTCGAAGCCTCATTTCATGGGTCTGTTCCTGAAACACTAACAAAAATTTAGGCAGCTTTGCTCATTCGCCATTCAATGAATAGTCACTGGTCTGGACCCTTGGCTGTAATGAGGAGCAAGACAATGATCATTAAGAGGATGGGTCATCAATAAGTAAATTACAAGAGGATTAGGGGAAAGGTGAAGCAGGGTGTGTCTCAGGGTACAGGTTTAAGCATGATGATTGGGAAAGAGCTTATAAAGGTGACCTTTGGATGGACCTGAAAAGGTGAGCCATGCAGCATTGAGGCAAAGGAAACCCCAAGTGCAAGGACACAGAGGCAAGAATGAGGAATCTTGCGGAGGTGGCAGCTGAGTAGGAAATTCGTCTAAGAAGTCAGAGACCAGGATATGTAGGGACCTGACTGAGGGCATTGCATCTGCTCTGAACTGAATGGGAACTTCGGACCATTTTGAGATAGGAAGGCAAGATGTGACCAAGGCTTTAACTACTCCACATACCCAGGCCCCCCAGAAAGTCTCCCCAAGGTGGTGGGGGGGGGGCGTGTTTAGACCTGAAAGGGGTGGGTTCCGGAGATGAGACTCTGGATGAGGGAGTTGACTTTTCAGTAGTCAACTGCTTGGGGTGGTAGGTAGAGAAGAAACTTGGAAGCAGAAGAAAATTAGGGGACATTCTTCCCAGAATAGCTTTTAAAATGGGACAGCTTTACAAACCACCCAGGATGATTGAAAGCAGGTGGGATTGAAGCTGATGCCCTCTGGAGATGACTGTCAAACCCAGAGTTTGTCAGAACTGAAGACTTTTCTGATTGTTCAGCAGATCTCAGGGTACAGATTAGAATGTTTCCTCCCCCCGGGTCCTGTGTATCCTGCATTAGACTCAGCACCTGACAAAAAGAAGGTCTGCAAACATCTGTGAAAGGTGACGGGAGGAGGGGAGAAAGGGAGCGTGGGTGGGTGGATGGGTGGGTGGGTGGATAGATAGCATATTTGAGTCAGCATCTGACAGAGTAGACCCACAAACATGTGGATGGAGGGGTAGATGGATGGAAGGATGAATGGATGGATGTAGCTAGATTCTTAATTCGCTACCTACAATCTTGACAGAACATAGAAACATAAGTCAGTGTTGCCTTCACTTCCTGTACTGACTTCACCTGACATTATTTTCACATTAGGAAGAAGCAATGTTTTAGAAGCAGGTGACATTTGGCCTAGCCAGGTATTTTGATCCTTGGCTGGCAGGGCTGCCTTCTACTTGAGGGATGGTATATCCAGCCATGACTCAGTTGTTGGAGGGGGATCATCAGAGCTAGGCAGCCGCCCTCAGCACCCACATAACTGCCATTTTCCACCAATATCGCGGAGCCCCTGCATGGTTCCCTGTCCTGCTGGTGGACCTGGATTTCTCCCTCAACCTCATTTCCCTCCGGTTTTCATCCTTCTTATATAAAGCTTCCTGGCATTGTGGCAAAGTGCAGTTGTTGAAAATGGGCCATTTCATGGGCTACCACAGACGCAAACCTATACTTCACTTCTCAACCAAGCGGGACTATTACAAAGGAGTTCCCAGATTAAAGTAAACCTGCAGTGAGTTCCTTCATTTATTGGAGATACTCTCTGGGGGAAAGACTCCACTTCTTAGTTGTTTTTATTTAGGTTTCTTTATGTGATGCATGAGTTACTGTATTCTCTTCATTCTTTCAGATAGTTGGTATTATTTTCCCCAGCAGCTTACACACCTGGAAGGTATGACCAGACCTCCTTCTTCTGGACCCAGAGAATGGGGTTCAGCACTGTAATGTACCCCTTCTTTTGTCACTTGATGAATCAGAATTCTCTAAGGGGAAGAATTTCTCTCTGTTGAATATTATGGAAAATGATACTCCTTCCCCTCCCCCTCCCAAAGGATGGAGCCTTAGCCTTTCTTGCCTTGCAAGAGCCAGGCTGTCTGCTGTCATAGTGCGAGGCAATCATCCATGAACTGGTGGTAACCAAACCTACAGGCTTAGAGCAGAGGAGGGAGACGCTCTGGGAGACCAGTTTTGAAATGGCAAACAGTTCTGCATTCTGTGTATTTTTAAGCTTTTAGATTAGTGACAGTCTATGCATGGAAAGTAGGAGCTAGCGGGAAGTTGCTACAGCAGAAAGCAGCATAGCAACATGGACATTATTACAAGGAGGTGACCATCTAGACTTCTGTTGATGCCCCATGCACACCTACTCTACTAAGAACCCCAACAGCCAACCCCAAGACTACTAAGGGAGAAGGATCTGCAATTAGAACAGTTGTGCCTCTTTTTCATACTCATAGCTTTTGGAATATTTATTCGTTTAGTTTGGTTGTGTGTGTGTGTGTGTGTGTATGTGTGTTAGAGAGAGAGAGAGAGAGAGAGAGAGAGTTCAGTGTATAGCTTCTGAAATATTTACAAGCATACGCCTACCTTCAGTTCCCTGGGCTTGCTGATGGGAAGGTCTTGGGCAATGGGAATGATTTCCCCCAATCCTACTGCTTGATAAGTCTGAGTTGTAAAATAACTCCTAAGGGTCATCCTTTATATCACTTGAGCCTTTTCTGTGGTCACCAAGGTCAACTGTGTCCAGCCCAGATCATGTCAATGCCCTTCCTCCCTGTAAGGTACCCAGATCCTTGTCAGAGCTCCCCATGGACTCCAAGGCCTTCTGGGATCAGGCATCCTAATAGATGATTTCCCATAGTGCTCTTCCATGAGGGACATCTAAGCTGTCCCTAAATTTCCTCCCTTCAAACCCTACCTGCCACAGGAGGGCAAGTTTTGAACATGGCATGTTTGTAGTGGATGTTTCACCTTGTGCTCCAACTAGAGGGTTTCCAGAGAAGCAGAACCTTCTCCTAATTGTGTGAGGCTAATGGGGAGACCTCAGGTACTGTGATATGCTGGGGCTGAAGCTCTCCAAGGCAGAGGGGAGGCTTTCCAATGACACCACTAACCCATGCCTCTAGATCAGCAGACAGCCTCTCCCCTGGGGATTCAAACCAGTCATTCGAACCCCAAGGTGGTTGTAAGAGGTAACAGGGCACATGGTATGAACCCATTCTCCAGATGAGTTCGGCAAGGCCAAGCAACCTACTCAGGCTCACATCGTGTTCTCTGCACTGCTTGGGTACTTGCCGAGGAAGCAGAGCTTCTGTGGTGGGCAGAGCGTCACAGGTCACCTGGCTCACACTTCCTCCGCTCTCAGCAGAGCTCATTCGCTAGGGCCTGGAGGGGGGCCAAGGAGGTGCCAGACACAATTGGTACCTCCAGCCTCCTGCCCTTTCCTTCCACAGACCTGTGAGCAAGCTGGTGTTATTTTTATCTGGGGACATTGGCGTGGGAGGTATTTCGACTGGTAAATGCAGTTGAATTATCTGTTGTCCAAAGCACCCCCAAATAAGTAGTGTTAAGTGTGCTAAGCTGTTCACATTTAAAAATACAGTCAGGCTGATGAAAGTGCATTTGCTCACAGTGCCAACATCACAACCTAAGCGCAGAGATGTCAGGTCCAGGGCCCAAGCTGTATTTTTACCCTCTTGGGTTTTGGGTTCTTCACACATAAGGGCTCATGCTCTTTTTAAAGTTATAATTCTGTGTCCCTAACTCACAAGAAGGCAAAGGGTCATGCGGGTTAGATGCGGGGGTAGATTAGATGCCACTCTGAGTAAGGTGTGCATCTTACTCTTAGTCATCTAACTCTAAGTTAGGTGTGTGCTGAGCAAGTGTGAAATCCTTCCTCTCTGGGCCCAGTGAAGTAGCTCCTGGCACACTGAGATGGCCTGCATAACCCCAGGGGATTTCTTTTTTTTTGAGACTAGGTCTTGCGATTTTTGCCCGTGGAACCGCAGGCTCTCGTTGCCCGGAGTACCACAGACTCAAGCAATCCCCAGCCTCAGCTTCCCAGGTAGCTGGGATTACAGGTGCATGCCACCATGCCCAGCTATTTTTTGGAACTAGATCTCGCTACGGACCCCAGGTGGGACTTGAACCGCGATCCCTAGCCCCAGCCGCTTCATAGGCTGAAGCTTACAGGCATGAGCCACCGTGCCCGGCCTAACCCCAGGGGATTTCTAAAACCTGTCAAGGACTCCTCTCAGGGCCTGGCAGTGGGGTCTCCCACAGTACTGTTTCCCTGAGTTATCAAGTGTCTCTAAGTCTTGCTGTCCCTAATAAATTGCCCCAGGTAGGGGTGACAGTAGAGTGTGCAAGGTCATTGCTCTCAGCTGTGACTCTCAGGTAGGGATGATTTTACCTCAGAAGTCATTTGGAAATTGTGAGGGTGAAGGTGAGAGGGCTGTGATGGGCATATAGAGTCAACCCAAAGGCACAGGACAGTGTGGGAGAGGCAGTCAGAGGTCACATAGCCCAATGTGTGTGATTAACGATCTCAATGTCTGCTGTCAATTAGGATGAACAAGAGGCAGTGATGGGTAGCTTGAGAGCAAAGAATCTACACAGAACAGGCAGGAGGTCTCTGGGAGCAGAAGACAAGAAGGCCAAGAACTAAAGAATGAGCATGTGAGGCAGTTTTTGAAGGGATTTTCAAGGGCCAGAGGAGTGGCCCTGGCCCTGGTGCAAGACTCTTAGTGGGGTAGTGGTAGCAACTAGCATGCATGGCAATCAGATTTTTCTTCCCCAAATCTACCAGTATCTCAGAGTGGGCACACCAATCATCAGAAATATCTCAAAAGCCGCCTCTCAAGTCACATCAATAATTGTCCCCAAACTAGAGTTGTGTACCCAATACAACCTTTCAGCCAGGAATGGTGGCACGCACCTGTTGTCTAAGCACTGGGAGGCAAGAGGCTAGGGATTGCTTGAGTTCTTAGGTTCAAGACTATCACCGGCAACAGAGCAAGACCTGGTTTCAAAAAAAGCAACTGGGTGCTGTAGTGGGCTCATGTTATCCCAGCTACCTGGGAGGCTAAGGCTGGGGATCACTTGAATCCGTGGTACCCCAGGCGACTTGAGTCTGTGGTACCCCGAGCAACACAGCGAGACCTAGTCTCAAAAAAAAAAAAGCCAAAAAACATTTCATCAGATACAAAGGAGTAAGAAGTTACCTACAAGACTTAGACACTGAAGTTATCTCCAGTCTAGTCAAGGAAACAGAGAATCTCCAGCAACTCATGCTAGTCAGAACATCAGCTCCCAGTGAAGTTTTCCCCACCTCTGGCCAACCTATCTCTTCCCCAGGTCATTCTTCCCCAGTCATCAGAGGTCAATAGCACCTTCTTTCTGCACAGATGCCATCACCCTTGCCCAGCTCACATCAGCCAAGAAGAGAGAGGTCAGACAGACTAACCTATCTAACCTGCCACAGACATCCCTGGTTCTGACTGGGATGGTCAGGGAAGCAGGAGGGGACAGATTATCACCCCTGACCAGGCCATTCTCATTCTCATAGAGTCCAGTCCTGTTCCCCTTGCCTCCGTGGGAAATGTTGGTCTGAGGGAGGTCTCGGGGCTTGCCAGGTCTGAGGTCTCCATGGAAGTCTGACTTTTGAGCTTATCACATTTATTCTCAACACACCAATGATTTTGGACCTCATTTTTAGCTGTAGAGTGATTGTTTTCAAACTTGATTTCAGGCCTATCCTCAACAATGTGAAAGTGACACAGCAGAGTGGCTCTTCTTGGAATCTAGATGTTCAAATTCTGCCCACCTAGCACCCATCGTCCACTCTCACAGGTGCTGCAGGCTCCCTGGAACCACATGAGGGCTCATCTGGTCTGCAGCTTGGAGCTCAGGCTCATAGAGAGGGCCTGAGCACTTCCTTCAGGGCCTCCCCCAGCCCTGCAGAGCTGGGTGCTAAGCAGACATCAAGTCCAGATGGGTGGGACTGAAAGGAGTGGCCTCCTGCAGGACAGAGCAAGCAGCTCCCAGCCATGTCTTTGCAGAAAATAACAGGCAATTCCGGTTATTGACAAAATAATGACAATTCCACCTTCATATCTCTATGTGGTTTTGAGAGGCAATGCAGGAGCCCTCTCCCACAGGATCCCCATTTCACAGATGCAAATTTTGGACTCCCCAAGCCTACTTGACCTTGTGTCCTGTACCCCTGCTCCCTTCCACATGCCCCAGCCCCACTGCTCACTTAACTCTTGTCCAGAAAACGTTTTGAGATACAGCTTGATTAAAGATGTGCGCACCCCCCATTACAGCCTCCCTGAGGAATAATGCCCCATAAATGTTAATGTGATTTTCGAAGGCTGCATCTGTGGCAAAGTTCAAAGTCACAGGTGGATTGGGACTTCAGGTTGAGTCATTCTGGAATCCCCATTATAGGTCAAATCTTTTCGTGATCATTTCAAGGGGTTTTCTCAAATTCTATAAATAGTTTAATAACGCCTATGTAATCATCTATTTTTATAGCCAGTCTTCCAGACAGTATCAGAAGTAATGGGGCTGCTCAATGAAAGTAGGATTTCACAGTCTTCAGTTTTCAATTGCTTCCAGAACATAGCATGCCCCAGGGAGAGCGATGAGATCCAGGACAGCATTTCTCTCTGGAGATGGTGACCGACCCTCTTGGTAGAAGCTGTTGCTGGCAGGTGCTCAGGGTCTGAGAATCAAAAGAAAGCTGGCTAGGCCAGGTTCGGACCTCAGATTCCACATTCTCCTGGACAGGACATTTGTCCACTGGGAGCATCATTTTCCCTATCACGGAATTTGGGTGGCGAAACCTTTTTCTATTTACAGCAGGCTCTCGGGTCTGTCTGCTTTGTCACTCCCTCAAACTTGTTGAAACTGCGGTGCAAGCCCAGTATCTCTTTCCATTTTACAGCTGAAGATACCAACGCAGGCAGCAACTGGCCCAGGGGTCACTCAGTGATTGCCCAAACTACCCTTGTTACCTTATTATGCAGTTGGCCAGTTTCTTCAGCAGAAGCCGTAGAGAGCATGTCTCCCACCTCACCCTCCTCCCCCACATACACACACAAAGACAGACTAACAGACAAGACTTACCTGTGCTCCAGCCAGACTGATGAATACAGGCCTTGAGCCCAGGCCCCTCTCTGGCCAGTAGGATGGCAACCAGGCAAGGAGGGATCCCAATTCTGCAGAGCCCACAGCTAGGCCCTGTCCTTCAGAGGAGCCTCAAGGGATGTAGAGGGAAGAAGCAGGCAGCTAGCCTACCCAGAGGAAAAGCTTTTCATTTAGGGAGAGGGGGGATGAGAAAAAGCACCAGGAGCAAAAGTAGAGAACTGGGTTCCAGCTCTACCAATCTTGGGAGAGACTCCTGGCCCTCACCCTTCTTTCTGAGATGCTGTGTGGGGCAGGGCTCCTAACACTGGGAAGATGTTAGTGGTACCTTTACACCCAGATCAAGCTGACTTGAGAAGGCCAGCGTGCCAGCACCAGCTCTGTCTACTAGGTATCTGGTCACTGAGGGTTACCCTAGGCCTGTGGACTTGAGCACCCCCACTCACTTTACCTGTACCTGGTGAGTGGTATCTGAGGCTCCATGAGCCCCGTGATGCCCCGCTTAGAGGACCTGCTTACCTACCACTGTGTCAGATGATGCAACCCTCTCTTCCTGCTCATGCAGAAAGGAAAACTTCCAGCCTCTTCTCGGGGCTTTTCAAGGCCATAGCCAGAGCAGGTGCTGGCTCCCCCTTGCCTGAGAATGAGGCTTCACGCCTGCCTAAGTGTGAGACAGAATTCCCACTGAATCAGCCCAACTTCTCGGTTTCTCCCCACAGTGCCCCAGCACTGCTGTCTCCCCACAACCCTCCCTCCCTGCCCTCCTACAGATCAGCGGAGCTGAGCCTACCTACCTGACCTGATTTTATCAACAGGGATATTCTGGTTGTTCACACCCTGGGAAGCTTGGGAAATGTCTCCAGAATGTTCTAGATTCAACTGGTAGTGGAGGATGGTAGTTCCCAGCCATAGTATATGCCCTTTATTTGGAAGCAAGTGCCAGGGAGAATACATCCTCAACCACAGTGCCATGAGGAAGCAGTTATGGAGAAGGTTGCCAGTGATTTTTTTTTATCAACAATAATAAAGGGCCAAGGCCAGATGTGGTGGCATGTGCTTTTAATCCCAATCTAGGAAGGGAGGCCCAAGACTAGGAATTGCTTGAGTCCACAGGTTCGAGACATGCCTGGGGCAACATTGCAAGACCTAATCTCAAGAAATAGCTGGACATGGTGGCATGCGCCTGTAATCCCAGATACCTATGAGGCTGAGGCTGGGGATCCCTTGAGTCTGTGGTACCCCAGGCAACCTGAGTCTGCTGTTCCCCAGGCAACATAGCGAGACCTAGTCTCAAAATAATAATAATTATTATTATAATAAAAAGCCAACATTTGGGACACAATTGTCATGTCCACTGATTAGAGCAGATTCAAGATCATCCCTATAATTATTCTCCTAAAAGTGAAACACGTGGCCCAGAGTAGCCATGGAGTAGAGGAGCAGAGTTGGCACAAGTCAGGGAGACTCTGTGGAGTACAGTGACAGGCACTGGTGGACGAAGACATGACAGGCAAACACACTGACTCTCCACCCTCACGTCTTAAATCATTAAGACACTGCCTATAGCCTACTGTCTTTGAACAGTCTGGTCTCTTAGAGAAGAGATGTCTGATCACTTCTCATGGAAGATTAGCCATCCGACACACATATGTCCAGTCCACACTGATTGTGAGTCAGGGACCAAGACGTAGCCATGGCAGTGGGTGAGACAAGACTTCTGACGTGAAGAAATTTAATCTCTAGTGAAGGGTCCAATCACCAATAAATGTAGGATCCAATAAAGGTGATAAGGGCTGAGAAGATAATACAGCATGGTTGGGATGGGGGGCCCAGGGGCTGCCATTTAAGAGGGGCAGTTCAGAGAGGCCTTGCTGAAGAGTTGACCTTGGAGCAGAAATCTGAAGGAAGTGGAAGTTGGAGCCAGACTAAAAGCAAAGCACCATCTTTTGGGATATTGTTTTCCTCTGTCCTATAAAATCTGTCATGCTCTTTTCAGCCCTCAAACCAATGGGCCTGAACCCAACTCATTGCTACCCAGCTCGCACCAGTTCCCCACTGCCCATCCCTCCCATTTCACATCCCAACTTGTCAAGAAAAAGCCAACTTCCTGCCAGCAGTAAAGAGAAGTGCACTTTCTCCTCCCCACCGGGGAGATGGCAGCATCAGCCACCTCTCTGCACAGAAACAAACCAGGATCACTGGGGATATAGAACGTGGATGGGCAGGTTTCCATCCATCAAGTACTTTAAAAGAGAGAGAAGGAAATGATGGTGGATTTGGAGGCAATAGTGGAACTTCCAATCTACTTTGGGAAGTTTCTGAAGACACTGTGATCCTTGTGCCAGGAGTGGGGGCATCTCCCTCGCCCCAACCTCCTGCCTGTAGGCAGCTGTTTGGGGCTTGACCACAGGACTCAATCACACCAGAGTTCATGTGGTTATCCAGTACGGGGAAGAATTTCCCAGCATGCCTTGAGAAACCTGAGACACTGAATGGCTTTCAGGGCTTATTGATGTGGCTGGTTCAGGAAATAGCAGTACGTCAATAAATAGTTTTAGGCAGGAAACAGGGCTTAAATGGTTGCCTTAAGGTTTGGGGAAAGGCACTGAGGGTTGCTGGAGGGAGCATGCCAGTCAGATGAGAACCTGGAGCCAAATACCAGACTTTAAAATGGCTGCCCCCAGTGTGAGGCCCTTGCTGATTCTGAATGCAGGAGGGTGAGGTTGAAGGCAGTGCTGGGGACAGACCCAAGGAATGGCTGCTTTCAGTTGGCAGAAAA